>CM030832.1:38979791-39139791 GCA_018105865.1 Metaphire vulgaris | reverse complement strand
ATTGTGATTATATTATTATTATTATTATTATTATTATTATTATTATTATTATTATTATTATTATTATTATTATTATTATAAAATAGCATAGTTGAGTAGACGTAGGCCTACTTCGAGTGGGTATCTTTTTCCGTCGATGGAATGTTCGGACCCTGTTGTATTCGTCTCTCCCCAGTGGAACCGCACTTCGCTCACTCTATACGTCAGACCGAGTCCATCGATGCGGATGATTTTGTCAAAGGACAACTTAACTGAAAACACGGATAGAAATTCATTGGGAAATGAATCTAGGCTTACCATAGAAGCGTTCGTGTCAGGGACGTAGCTAGGCATGGGCTTGGGGCTCAAGCTAGCTCAAGCCCCAAGTCTGAAGCTAGCGCTCCCCCAACTAATTCAAGCCCAAAATGGCGTTTCGGGTTCAAAAGAAAAGGAGGGGAGTGAAGTTGAAGGGGAGTTGGCTGCAGCTGTCCCCAAACCTAAAATCCTGACTACATCCCTGGTTCGTGTTCGTCCAGAACTGTATCAACGTTGCAAGAAAGGCAGTAGCCACACTTATGGACTGAGGACAGATATGTCAATGTTTTAAGTCCCAGTTTTGAACCTATTTCATTTTTGTCACCGAATAATAGACATAGATTTTGAGACGATTCATTTAGCGTCTAAATATCCTTTTCGTTGACTCTTTTTGTACGCTCGGATCGAAATCATGCACGGAATTCAGTTGGAATGTGTTGGGTTCTTCCGAAAACACAGCAGAGTCGCATTCCTCCCACAGAAGATCAAATTCTGTCATCGTCAAAGGGCATGGAAAACTAAGTATCAAAATATTGGAACCATGTAAGTCAACTTCCAACTCTACGACATATAATAAACACTCTTTCAAAGAGATAGCCTATGGGGCTGTCCATTAATTATGTCAACAATTTTTGGGAAATTTTTGACCCCCTCCCCCTTGTCAACATCTGTTACCTTTCAGTTACCCCTATAACTATGTCAAAAACTCCCCGCCCAAGATCAATGACAGTTCCCAATAACAAGGTTATTATTTTTGCGGTGATTACCATTTTCCGCTTTTTTGCTCATCGAGTGTCAAAATGTGGCAGTGATGACCTTTTTGTCATGTTTTTTTCCATTGCAATAAGTAGTATTCCATGAAATTTCCTATTTTTGATTATTTATAAAAAGTTAAATTGTTGACGTCAACTTCTCTTGCCCCCCTTCCCCCGTCAACAACTGTCAAACTTTTTCAAACTCCTCCCTCAATTGTTGACGTAATTAATGGACAGCCCCTTATGGATTCTAAACAGGATTGTCCGATGCCTCTGGGCATAAATTCACCGACGGGTGTAACCACGCGGGCTCAATAATCAGCAGATTTCCTCCGCGTAATTATATATTCGACCTCAGGCCTCTGACCGACACTGAGATGGGACTAAAAACTTCTAGACTTCTGTCACTTCGATTCATTCGAGATCATCCCATCCATAATTCAACGAGATTGAGCGAAGTCTGGATCTGTTTGCGTTTCTACGACGAAGAGTGTAATTAAAACGACGCATCGAGCGATGTGTAAAAAGAGACAATAATTGGACATTGATAAGTAGAACTTGGGTGGCAACTTGGTCAGCACTCAGCAGCGCAGAGACCAGAGTGAAGCCGATTGGTGCTCACTGCCAAGGCCAAATGCACTCACTGCATGGGCAGCTGCTTAGATCTCTCTGGACACTCGGCAGTCAACTGTCTCTTCTCATCTCTTCTCATTGCACAGCACTAAACGCATTCTTGCTGCATTTACGACCAACTTCTAGTGACGGAATGTCCCGATATTATAACTTCGCTTCTGCTTCTGCATTCAATTGCTTGTCTCGAGATGTGTAAATTATCTGAGAAAAGTCTTCAGCCAATTTCTTATGGGTGCTGACAGCCAGTGGCGTATTTAGGCATGTTCCACACGTAACGTTCCATGGAACAGGGGCCACCACACACGGGGCCGCCGAGAGAGGGGTAGTGGAGCAAATGCACAGGGGCCCGGCGGCCTGGAGGGGCCCGGGCCAATGATGAATATGTGATATCAATAGTAGCGACACAAAAAAGGAGGTCGCAATGTGATATGCACAGCGGCCCGACGAGTAAAAGGGGGGCCCGGGCGTCTAGGACATACATACACAGTGAAAAACGGCGAAAAGAAAAAAGGTAATCACTAGTTTTGGGTAGTTGCAGTAGGCCTAGCGATAAGCGTTAGTGCGTCCGTGCGTTTCGTAGAAATAATAAATAAAAATCGACGACAAGCAAAAGCAGAAAAAAGGTCGTCAGGAAATTTCAAGACTTGTTAGGAGGGCCCGTCGGCCCGTCTGCACAGGGCCCGGAATTTCTTTCGGCGGGCCAGACCACACATAAGGGACCCCCACACAGTGGCGTAGCGAGGCAAAGTGCCGCCCGGGGAGAAAAAATGCCGCCTTTTCCGAACGTCTTTTCGTTGAATTCTTGATAGGCAAAAATTGCCGCCTTTTCGTTAAATTCTTAGGCAAAAAACCTTATCGCTGCTTCCTACAAAATTTTCATATGCAAAAAAGGGTTTTCTCGAAAATGCCGCCCCAAGAGCAAGTGCCGCCTGGAGCGATTCGCCTCCACCGCCCCCCTCGCTACGCCACTGCCCCACATAATACTTGAGGACCTTTTTTCTTTGCTCGTCACAATGCACGATGAGGAAGGGACGGGGAGCCTGGCAGGGCCTCTAGGACAAGGGGCGTAGTGACGGGGGGGGCGTATATTGGCATATATACCCCCAAAATCGAGCTACATCAAAGTTTTTAATGTGTTTTTTAAGATTTTCAAAGTTTTCAAGATTTATACCTCCTCCGCCCAAATCGCATTATACCCCCTCCTCATATCAAATTCCTGGCTACGTCCCTGCCAAGGACATTCTGAACAGGGTCCACACAATCCTAAATACGGCCCTGCTGACAGGCCAAGAGAAAAGCATTGGAACTGTGAGAGTAGGTCGGTCACGGGTCGTATTACTTATTGACCTGTCAGATCGTCGTGTGCTATTGTCGTATTGCTGTTGTCGACTGTAATTAATTCGATGGCTTCTTCCAGTTGATCTCCGCTGGGCGTCGTCTGTTGGGTGTTGATGTTGATCGGCGACTGAAGTCTTTGGTCGCCGCTCTGACAATCGCCGAAGATCTTCGACCAATTTCCGGGACCTCAAAGAACAAAGCCACACCTCAACTGATCAGTCTCTCTCTCTCTCTCTCTCTCTCTCTCTCTCTCTCTCTCTCTCACACACACACACACACACTGTCACACACACACACACTTCACTCAATTTCCACTGTGTCCTCTCAATATATGCAAATACTCTCAATGTATCACACATACACACACACACGCACAAGCACACACACTGTATGTAGATGGTTTTACATACATTTAAGAGTTGCATCTACGTATATTGTCAATACTGCACAATTTTATTCACTACAGAAAGACAGGTAAGACATAAATCATGAATCTGAATCCAACTGTAGTAAAAAATATAAGTGAGCAAAAAGGAGTAAACTGTGGGGAGAGGTGTGCGCTCAGCCACATGACGGTTCAGTGTTGAGAGGATTTAGGTCAGACAAACGCAGTCAGTCGTGATCGCTCTCGTTCGGTGAAGTAGGTCGTCAACATCTGATTAGACGAAAACAGGCGCGCAGAGAGAGAGAGAGAGAGAGAGAGAGAGAGACTCTATGGAGGTAATTTCATCATTATTCCGATGATCTGTCGGAAAAGCGACGATTAAGTTACTGATAACATCATCTGTAGGCCCCTATTTAACTAATTAATTTGGTTATAGAATAAGTGGGAGAGAGAGACTCAGAGAAAGAGAGAGAGAGAGAGAGAGAGAGAGAGAGAGAGGTGTAGCATAGTTTGCGCACCAGTAGTTTGCGCACCTGGGAGTTTGCGCACTAGGAATTTGCGCACCAGGGTTAGGGTAAGGGTTAGGTTTAGGGTTAGGTTTAGGGTTAGGTTTAGGGTTAGGTTTAGGGTTAGGGTGAGGGTTAGAGTTAGGTTGAGGGTTAACTTTAACCCTAACTCTAACCCTAACCCTGGTACGCCCCTGGTGCGCAAATTCCTAGTGCGCATACTCCCAGGTGCGCAAACTACTGGTGCGCATACTAATGTAAACCGAGAGAGAGAGAGAGAAAAAGAAAGAAAGAAAGAAAGAGAGAGAGAGAGCTAGACAGAGAAGAGAGAGAGGCGAAGATATCGAGTAGAGTCCATTCTGCAAAAAATCTTGGATTTACTTTTGACTCCTCCCTAAATTTTGAAGCTCACATATCTCAACTATCAAAAACCTGTTATGCTCACATTCGTGATCTACGTCGCCTTCGCCCCTACCTTGATATTAAAACTGCTTCCACTATTGCCACTTCAATAGTTCACTCTAAGTTAGACTACTGCAACTCACAGTTTCACAATCTTCCAAAGGCTTCCATATGTAAACTCCAATCGATTCAAAATGCCTTAGCTCGTGCAGTAACTAAATCGCCTAAATTTTGCCACATTACACCATTACTCAAATCTCTCCACTGGCTCAAGATAACAGAACGCATTGAATATAAAATAATATCGATGACTTATAACTCACTCCATACATCAAAACCAGTCTACCTAAGAAATCTGATAATTCCACAACAACCTGGATCTACTAGATCCTCTTCTCATGTAACTCTCCTTCGACCTCTGAATCAATCATCTCTCAAAATTTGCAATCGTGCTTTTTCATATGCGGCACCTGAGCTTTGGAACTCAATTCCAATATCCCTTCGTTGTCTACATCAAAGCCAAATAACAAACTCTGAGTCACAATTTTCTCCCCTTCTTGCAACATCTCCTCGTGTTTTTCTTTCCAAACTAAAATCATTTCTCTTTATAAAATCATTTCCTCCATAGCCATAGCGTCCTGCCCACTCGCCCTTTTGATTAAATGACCCGGCATGAATGACCCACCTTTGGCTATAGCTACTTCATTTGAGATTGAGCGCATAGGAATAAGGAGCTACTTCGGTACATCTTTTGGAAGCGCTTTAGAAATTAACGAGATTTTACTTACTTACTTACTTACATTCAGTCAAGCGCTCTGCCATGCCCCAGTGGCTTCGTCTGGGATCACCTGTATGCTGTCATCTGACAATCTCTCAAATATCATTTTAACCAACGAGAAAGTTTATAGCCTAGTTTCAGAAAAGTAATTAAGTTACGTCATTTGAACTGACTGAAAATATTTAGGCATACGATAATTTTTTCTTATTGTCGGCTGCAATGAATTGAGAAAGTTTCACATAAGAAAAGCAAGAAAAGATGACCTGCTCCTGAAATGCCACATGTCACTAACTATAGGCTGCTGAAATCCCAGTAATACTCACGCCATGGAACACTGCAAAGCGCTTGATATAAACTATCACTTAATTATTGCGAATCAGGGGCACGACCAGCCGACGGTCGTGGAATGCGCCGTCAGCGAACGACTGCCTTCTCTTTAGGACCGACGACGACGCTGATAATGAAGATTCACTCACCGTTACGTCCTCGATAGCTCCAGACGCGTTCGACTGTCTCTTTGTCCTCTTCTTTCACTGTCCGATCGCTTTGATTCTCTTCATTCCCTTCGTCTGTTTCTCCGTCGTCATTCTCGCTGCCTGTCTCGAGAGCTGTCTCCTTCTCCTTCTGCTCATTCTCCTCCTCCTCCTCCTCCTCCTTCTCTCCCGTTGTGCCATTATGTACTTCGCTTTCAGGTTCGACCGTTTCCTTGTCATCCTCTTCTTCACCTTCATCCCGTTTATCACCATCCACTTCACCTTCCTCTTTTTCGTCGTCTTTAACATCCTCCTTTTTATCATCATTTTCTTCATTCGTTTGTACTCCGTCTTTCTTATCAGCCTCGTCATCTTTTTCATCTTCGTCATCTTTTTCATCTTTATCATCTTCCTTTTCATCTTTATCATCTTCTTTTTCATCTTTATAATCTTCGTCATCTTTTTCATCTTTATCATCTTCTTTTTCATCTTTATAATCTTCGTCATCTTTTTCATCTTTATCATCTTCTTTTTCATCTTTATCATCTTCGTCATCTTTTTCATCTTTATCATCTTCGTCATCTTTTTCATCTTCGTCATCTTCGTCATTTTTTCCTTCTATTTCTTCTGGTTCCGATTTCTTTTCTTCGTTGTCGTCGGATGTATCTGTATCCTTCTTGACATCTTCGCCATCTCCGTTATTTTCTGATTATTGGAAGAAATCACCCAAAACAGAAATCAAGAACTCTGGTTACAGTAAGTGGCCTAGCGCTTAGCCTACATCTACACAAGCATTTTGCACATGAAAGCGCTGAAAAATATCAAATGTGGTAAATGATCCGATTATGCCATAGAAATGATGAAAATGTCCTACTTGGCGGCACATAAATGAGAGACTGATCGCAATGTAAAACTTCGTTTTTACTTCTATGTCGGAGAATCGCCTCCTATGCAGTAAGACCTCGTATCTTAGAGAATTAGTTTCTTCATTTATTTGCTCATTGACAGACATAGCAAATGGAGAAACTGCTGCATAGACGACAACAGAACACTAGGACACAGACTCAGTAAGTAAGAGAGGAAGACCTAAGGAATGACTGGATGACGTCGACCGGTAGATTCAAGTGGTGACAGAAGTCTGTCGGCCATACGAATCAAACAGCTCTTGGCATGCGGTGACTGTGCTGTACTCGTCGCAGCTTCTTTCAGCGGAATTCCACTTCATCAAATTCATCAATCGATGAGCATTCGACTTAAGAAAATACACAGAGGTGGATGGTGCAAAAGGTCAACATGACCTAGAGGTCGGTCAGAGGTCATCATTGAAATGGCCGTTAAGGTTCATCCGCACTCAGCGCGAAGAAGAGAGAGAGAGAGAGAGAGAGAGAGAGAGAGAGAGAGAGAGAGAGAGAAAACGTCTCAAACAATCATCACTTTCATCAAACGGAAGACTTCAGTGGAAAATATGTACAACACCTGCGGCAGCATCATTAGGCGCATTGAATTCATTCGACATTTTACACCAGAAGCAACCGGAAACCAGTACAGTAGAGGCAACCGGTAAGATACTTTGTCGTATGGGTCTTGTCAGACACAGTTGTCTAGTTGCATCTACAGTGTGTAGGTGTACCAACTTCTGCTCGCTGTGTATTCTGCCGATCTCTTCCTTCTCGTCTGTTCGGTTGACTTTCGGTTGTGAAAGTGTTTCAGAACAATGACTGAAACTCATTTGCTTCGAAAAACTATTGAGCACATCCAGGGCGCAATTTGTAGGACGGAAGGGGAATCTCTCCTCCCACACACTGCCCAACTACATCCCCCACTGCTACAATTCCCCAACAACTACATCCCCCAAGATCGACATATCCCCCCCCACACTGCTCCAGGTCACAAATCGCACCCTAAGCACATCTAATGTCATCTATATGATGTGAAACCCTTGCGTATCAGACGATCTTCTCATACGAGCAGTTGTAAAGAAGAATTCCGTCAGAATCAAGTGAAAGAATCCATCGTATTTGCTAATAAGACTTTCGTAGCTAATTCGCGGCCGCTCGGTTTGTCGAAATTGAAAGCCGCAAGATTAGACAGACAGGCAATTAAGTTATGCGGCCAATCGTCGGCTCAAGTACTGGACGGTGCTCAGTGGCGGTTCCAAGAACTCTAAAAAGGTGCTTTTATTGAAAATTCGGGACGCCAACTAACAAGTTTTAGTTAAACTATTTAATTAATAACTAAATTTTTCATTTAAATTAGCATTTTAACTACATTATTTATATTAATTAAACTATGAAGATAACTTGAAAAATAGTTAAACTTTTAGTTAGTAACTAATTAGTTAGCTAGTTGGCTATCATTGTCTATTGTTGGAAGCGAATTTGTCGATGACATTGTCTATGGATATGTCCATATCTTTGCGGATATACAGCAAGGCTAATCCGACTGAACTGTAGTTAGTAGTTAGTCAGTAAGTATACTATTAGATTAAAGTACTACCAAGAAATAAATACAAAAAATTTTCTCAGAAATTCATCAACGCCACACGCGCATTTTTGTTGGGCCTGTGGGGGGTATGCATCCCCACTCCCCAGTCATCCTCAACGTGGAACCTCTCCTGACGTTGGACATCTAGGACAACAATCGAAGGAAAACTATACCACAAAATAATAATAATACGAATTAAAAATATCGTTGGGTCAACCACTACTGTCATTCGCGTCTATAAAAGCAAACTGAACTGTAGTTAGTAGTTAGTCAGTAAGTATACTATTAGATTAAAGTACTACCAATATCGTTGGGTCAACCACTACTGTCATTCGCGTCTATAAAAGCAAAGCCTGAAAGGAGGACCGAATGGAGAGCGCACACATGATGAGGATTCTTTTCATGTCTTCAGTAATCGTCGAAACGATGTGTGACGAGGGAATGTGACGTAACGCAATGAAAATTTTTTTAGGTGGCGACCTCTTTTTTGCCTTTTTCATTGCTAACTTCAGATGTGAAACCACTTTGTGTCGATGCTTGATTAACGAATGCTTGTTTTTTTTACTAACTTGAGGCAGTCGTTAGTTACATTGACCTTCCTTTGTCTGTTATAAAGTTTTTACGGAGTTCAAAAATTACAACAAATAAACAGCTTATGTCTTATTTATATTTACATTGATAATGATAACACAGTTGATAACAGTTTCCTTTTATAGATCATTTATAAAGAAATTAGGAATTACATTTTTACCCCCTGCGATTTGGTCCTTCATTTTCCAGTCCTGCATTTTCGTTTCACCCCTTGCGATTTGGTCCTTCATTTTTCAGTCCTGCATTTTCACCCCCTGCGATTTGGTTCTTCATTTTCCAGTCCTGCATTTTCCAGTTATTCAGATTTTTTGGTCCGTCATTTTCCAGTCCTGCATTTTCAGCGCTCCCCGTCGACTGCGCAGAAGTGTCAGCGGTGTCAATCAAATCAATGGCAAAATGACCCCACGTGACCCAACAAACCTTTGAACCATCGGCCCAGGGAAGATGCTAAATAGCTGTTGTATCTTTTCAACGCCGTCAAAACTAATGAAGATAGACGCCGCCGTCACAGAAGATCAGATGCAACAATTGCAAATCTTCATTCGCCACTGAACGACAGCTTGAAATGTCCTGCGCTGCATAGACCTAACTGAACACGGCGCCATAAAATCTGATGGGTCGTGGCTCAAGATCCATTGACCCATATGAACCATTGCCATATCTGATGTCAGTGGTGTCACTACGGTTGTTGTTGCTCATGGTGTCATTCATCCCTCGACGCCTTTGGTTAAGTCGCTGGGTTTTTCGTTAGACTTGTCTTTTATCCAATGGAAGCTTCTTCGTCACTTCTCTCAGGTGCAGTTTTTCACTCGCTGACGTCGTAATCGTCGTCGGCATTTGATTTATTTATTGGAAGACTAAAGTTTCCAGCCTCATAAACACCTCTCTCTTTCTCTCTCTCTCTTTCTCTATCTCTATCTCTCGTCCTTCGTCCTTAGACAAGATATATTAACTTGTCATCTGTGAAGACATCTTAACTGGGAACAGTTAATAGACCGCCTAGCCATGTGTCCCTCAACCTATTCGTCTCATAATACGAAGAAGCTTTTATACGTTCTGTTATGTCGTCAAAATGTTTGCCACGTGAAGTCGAGGTCATGAACGACCAATCGACAACAGACGCCGTAACCTTCCAAGAGCCCGATGGCATAAAGTGCTCTGCAATGCTGCCATTCGTTGTTTTCGGTTAACATTTATGAGTAAATTGCGTCTAGATTGCGCTTCTCTAAGTCTTATTTGACACTAGAAAATAAAGAGACAGAAGAAGTGAGATATTTTGAGCACACAATGAAAACCAATTACATCACAGAAAAGGAAAACGGAAGGAAGTGGTAGAAGACCCCGTACGAGATGAACAGATGGAATCTACGAAACACAACACAAGACATTGGAAGAACTGAAAGTGACAAAGAGTAGAGAAGAATGGAGAAAACTCATCCATGATATCAATAAGAGCCAATCTAGACTTGATCAAACAAGATGAGGTGATGATTGACGAAGTCTCAAGCTGTTTAATTGCGTCAAATAAGAACCTCCTCCTTCCTGTCTTCCTGTCTTCAGTAGAAACAGCCGATAAGCAAAAGACTATGGAAACTTCTAGAGGAGGAGGAGGAGGAGGAGGAGGAGTAGTGAGGAGAGTAGGATCCGCCCCGTATGCAGTTCAGTCGCAGTCTCAAGAAGATCGTCGTTTGTTTTCACTTTTCCTCAGTGGGATGCGTCCGCCCGTTTAAGATAGCGCAGAGGCAGCATTTGTACCGAAGCACCATTGGCCGAGATGGTTTCAATATAGTTTTTATTTCCAAATCCATCAGCAAATCAAATAATTACAGGCAGTGGGGTAGCAATATGCTCGGAGGCCCTTGGCGAAAAACGGGCAGGGGGCCCTTTCCAGAGACGATGTGACAAGTTTGCGAAAATTTTGACGACCTTTTTTTGTTGCTTGTCGGTCTTACGATCTGACAACTTTGCATCTTTCGATCTGCGATCTGACAACTTTTACAACTTTGCGAGAAAAAAAAATTTTTGGGTTTGGTGGTAATAAATTTTTAGAATATTTGTACATAAATATTGCTGTTTGATATCTATATATTAGAAACATTGAGTATATTTAAATTAGAAAACAAGGTTAAGGTATTGCAGAATTGTCCAAATTTTTGGTTAATCTGACTTTATTTTGAATTGTTTGTAGTCTATCCGTAATACATTTGTAATTATTACCTCATATAGCATATAATATTGCAATAGGTTAAGCAAGGATGTATTAGTGTATGGTATAAGTTTAATATTGCCTTTTTATTAATAAAATTTAATTTTAATACATGTCTAATAATATTTAAAGTTTTTTCTAATTTGTTTGTTAGCAATTTGATATGTGTGCTCTTTCCAGTTAAGGTTTTGGTTTATAGTTAATCTCAAAAAATTTAGTATATTTTTTTAATATTTTAATATTGTTTATTTTAATTAATGGGATATTATTAGGTATTAGTCTACGTGAAGGATGAAAAATAATAAAATTTGTTTTATCTATATTTAATAGTAATTTATTTTTAATAAATCATGCTGATATTTTGGTTAGTTCATTATTAATTACATTTATAAGTTCGATAACATTAGTATGATTTTAGAGTTAATATTTGCTCCTATGTTAGTAAAGAATTCATTTAAAAGTTGTAGCTGTTAAGGTATCTCCTTGTAAGTTGATCTGGTTTAGATTACTGTTTTGTTTATTAAGAAGTTTATTAATCAGTTTCCAGGTTTGAGATAGGCTATGTTATTTGAAAATTCAACAAATTTGTCAGATTTGTTTCAATTCGGCTAAAGGCTGTCAGTTACCGTGACGAGAAATTCGTGACATTCAATTCAAAGAATGCAAATAGGCAGTTAGACCCACGGCCTACACAAGCATATTTAGGCGGGTACAATATCTGCCGATTGAATAGCCATGATGACTGCGCGAAATACTCCTTAGTCTAGCATGGTGGCTAAACGAGAAAACACCGACTGAGATTAAAGCAACGCTCGCCACCGGAAGACTTCAGCAGTTAACAAAGCGTTCGATATACTTCTTAATTGTCCTTAAATGAGTCTCGGAGCATCTAACGAGCATTTTAAGCCGATCTGATTATTTAATTATAGAGAACGCCAAGAGGCGCATTAGGCCTGCTTCGTGCTTTTGATGAGCGACTCACCGAATACGTCTTCCGCTTTAGGAGCATCGAACGAAAGTAGACAGAAGAAGAAGCAGAGAATAATAGAAGACGAATTTCTCAGTAGACGCATCTCAGAGATCTCAACAACCGTTAGTAGATCTCTCGGGACAGCAAAGCGAAGACTATTCCCTGCAGTAAACGACCTCCTCGTGGAACGCCAGCCGACGACAACAGCGAGCACGCCGTGAAACGCCTCATAGGCAAGCAAAGAGACGCTTAACATAAGAAAACACAGGAGACAGGCAATAAGAAATTGAACGGCGACCCACACACAGGACATAGGCCACACCTGGGCTGACACTGATTCACGAGCGCTGCGGCGACATTTTCTCTGCGCAAAACACATCAATAGACAGACTGTTTGGCCACAACTGCAACAAACGCAAATCTAACAAATCCATTCTAACAGTTGAACAATTGGAAACTGTGCCGCCAAGGAAAAACAGACGAAGATCCGTAGATTTCAGTGAAGACGGGAAAAGCCAATTTTTGTTTTGAAGTACAAAGAAGAAAAGAACAGAGAGACAGAGACAGAGACAGACAGAGAGACAGACAGAGAGAGAGACAGAGCAATCAAATGAAATATCGAAGACTCAAAAAGTTCAATGAGCAAATAGAATGTGGCGTTGTCCATAGTCTACAGTCTAGAGCTGTAGGTGATGATTTCAAAGAGTAAATTAGTTTTTATGGCACATGAAGTCTTAGGCAATCACAAATTTAGACTTGTTGCGTTAAATCCTAGAAACAGGATCGATGTCAGATAAGAGACCCGTTAGATCTAATCGACTCTTGCTTGCAGCAAAGGACGGGAACTAAACGCCCCAGACACTCTCTTATTCCTATTTCATGGGTTCTCCGCAGCTTATGCTGCCAAAAAGAACGAGAACCGCTCAAGCTGAGTTGACTCCTCCTCCACTTCCTCCTCCTCCTCACATTCCTCTCCCTCCTCCTCCTCCTCCTCCTCCTCCTCCTCCTCCTCCTCCTCCTCCTCCTCCTTCTCAAGTGCGCATAGTGCACTGTTTACAGTTAAACTGTGACTGTTAGAGTTACAAACGTTGTCAAATTTGTATCTGCGATTATTGCCATGATTATTTAGGTAGCCTTTGTAGCCCTTAAAAACACCGCAGGCCCTAGGCACAGTGTCTAATGGAGAAGGTCACCCTGGCTGGAACATAATAGCAGTGTTGTATAAAATACTTTTAAAAAGTATTTTAAATGCAAAATACATTTTAATAATGTATTTCAATTACTTTCTCTCAAATACTTCTATTAGGACAGCAAAATACAAAATACATAACAGTGCAAATGAATTCCATTTGCGGCGATTTGCCGTTGTAATGCTTTCTAGCATCGTACAACTGGAGGAACTGGGCTTTCATCAGAGCCCTTCAAGAGTCTAGCAAAACGAGAGCTTTTCAACCAGTTGAAATGTCTGACCACATTCGGCTTCATTCACTAACAAGGCTATCCCAACGGCACACAATCCGTGAGCATAATAATAATAATAATAATAATAATAATAATAATAATAATAATAATAATAATAATAATAATAATAATAATAATAATAATAATAATAATAATAATAATAATAATAACGGGTCTGACAATTTGATATATGTAACGTAAAAGAGAGATAATAATAATAATATTATTATTATTATTATTATTATTATTATTATTATTATTATTATTATTATTATTATTAGGCCTATTATTATATTATTATAGGCCTATTATTATTATTGCATAAGAAGAACGTGGATTCATCGCCGTCTCTCTCATGCTTTAATTAGAAACGAAAGAGACAGACTTCGAACACTGCACATTGAATTCCACCTACTTAGGTCATGGGGCCATGATACCTTTCAAGAGATAAACAGGTAGAAACGAACACTTCGATGTCAGCAAAATATAATAGTAGCAGCAAGAAGACCACTCAAAGACAGAGACCCTTTTTATTAAGGGTAGGCCTATTCAGCTGAAAATGACTCCAACGCATTGCGTATTAATTAAAGTTCAACAAACATACATAATTCACTATATGTTGCAGGCCCGTCTTTTGCCAGTGTGAGGCCTCTGTCACCTGGCGGCCTGAGAGGCCCCGGCGGGGTGAAAAAGTTGTCTTTTCTGATGCTCGAAAGACTTGACGAAGAGAAAAAAGATCATCAGGGTTTTTGGTGCTTGGTCTTTCAATTAATTTATCCTCCAGCAGCATGATAAGCAAAAAGAGGTAAAAAGGTCAAAACATGAAAAGGCTGGAGCGCTTGGGGTCCCATTGATGCCCGCAAAATAATTAAACCGCTGATTGGTCGAATGAACCTAACCCTAACTCTAACCTTAGGGCTCGGAGGAGTGGAATTGCAACATAAAAAACGCGATATTTTGTTTAAAAAAATTCAAATTTCTACACAGCGCTATCGCCCATTCGGGGGAATGGACATTGAAGGAGAAGGGCGTTTAACCCTGTGGACCCGTAAAGCCGCAAAACCGGCTTCCGCTAGCGTTCCATAAACCCGAGAAGTCCTTTTTGAGTTATCCATTGCTTCTGGAGGACATAGACCATTTATTGTTCGCTGAAGGACAACAAGCAATCATTGGACAATTGGATGTGTCAATAATAAAGGCACGCCATCCAATAGGAGACAGACCTCCCACTTGCATACCATACCACACTCGCTAGAGAACAATGAAGCAAATTACCGCTTTTGTGTCGTCTTGTCACCGAAGCAATTAAATTGACGGTCTCAGCCGACCCAAATGCCTGTAGATGCGGTCGCATACCTTTCGTCGATAAGGCTTTCAGCATCATATTCCTTGGACCGGGTAGCGTACGCTCAAACAGGTGGCGATTTGTGACCTGGAGCAGTGGGGGGATATGTCGAGCTTGGGGAATGTAGTTGTTGGAAGATGCAGCAGTAGGGGGTGCAGTTGGGCAGTGGGGGAATTCCCCCTTCTCCCTACAGATCGCGCCCTGCGCTCAAACCACTAAGGAGGATATTCTATGCTTGGAAGTAAACTCAGTTCGTTGGCGGGCATAATTTATCCAGCGTAAATAATAATAAATATGTCTAAATTTCGCCGGAATAGTGACATCCCGTCTGCGCCAAAGCGGCCACGAATTATATTATATTATATTATATCAAATCATATTACATTATAATATATATGTATTATATAATATATATATATTATACGGTATATATATATATATATATTATACGGTATATATATATATATATATATTATACAGTATATATATATATATATATATATATATATATATATATATATATATATATATATATATATATATATATATTGCCAGAAACCCGCTTTCGACCAGAAGTGGTACTGGTCGCCCAATAAGTTGCTGGAAACTCTGATCTTCGGAACAATCTTATTTCTTGTAGCTTATTGTATACATGCATATTTGATTTCGTCAGGTGTCTAAACTTACAATGGATTCAAATAACTTTTTGTATTTCTTATTTCTGGTGGCTTATTGTATACATGCATATTTGAAATGCCCTTTCAGCATCTGAAGTGATTGAATTGTCGTGAAGCAGTGGCGTAGCCAGGATTTCGGAAGGGAGGTTTTGAAAAAGGCCATCGATAACCACCAGGAGAGGTTTTCACCCCAAAATCGCCTCAAAAATAAAAATTGCCTGGGAATACGTACATAACATATTTTTCGCGCCGTCCAAACCTAACCGTCCTAACCCCCAAACCCCCTCCCCGTGGCTACGCCACTGTCGTGAAGGCATACCAGCAAACAAGTAACGTTAACATGATACTAATAGCAGGTGTCGAATAATTGCCCATAAACCCATTTTGCCCTGAAGGGATATCTCGGGAAAGAATGACTAGCGGGAAATCGGGAGGCGGGCACGCCTGAATAGGGGCATTGTTTGGTATGTTCCTTCAGAAAGAATGTGACGCTCTGGGAACAGAATTCAGTGAAAGAATATAACGCCAGGGAGGCGGCGATAGGGTCGATGCTATTGGACACTCTAAAATTCCAGAGTTGTCCAATGCTCTTCTGCTAAAACAGCAAACCATTGTTCGTTGCTGAATTGTGTGACATATGGGCAGGTGCTTCAGAACAATGTAAGAAATGCGCCAGGCATCCCCATAATTTCCCCCAGGAGGCCAGGGTTTATGGAACGGACGCCCGAGACCAATAGGGGTGAGAGAGTTAATTGTAAGGACGGGAAGGGAGAGAGGGAATGGGTCCAGGGCTGAGAGCTCCGGGTCCCATGGAAGGCAAGGGAATTGAATTAACCAAATTCATGTTGCTAACTGGCAACTCGCCATGTTGGCCCACCCAATATTTGACTCGTGGCGCCCCCCATGCAACACATAAAGACGGGTCTGACAATTTGATATATGTAACGTAAAAAGAGAGATAAATTGAGGAAAATGACTGTCAACCCTCTGATAGAGGATGACACATAAACAAGAAAAACGTAAAGTAAGATAACTAGGCACCACTACATAATTAGCTCTCACGTTTCATAAACTTTAAAAAGAAAATCGCATTAAAACATTTATAAACTAAAATCCAAGAAAATTCACCAAATTCATTTTCATAAAAGCAACAAATTGACCGAGCAATGAAACCCGTCATCAAACAACTTAATGCAAAAAATGCATTTTGAAGAAAATCAGAACAGAGAGAAGAAGAATCAATTAATCGAAACTGTTTCAAGGAGCCATAGACAAGACCAGTGGTTCTCAAACTGGGGTCCGCGGTCCCATAGGAGATCGCCAGGCGGTTTCAGGGGAACCGTGACGGGAATACTTTTTCAAAGAAAGTGTCTATTTTGCGGGCTGCCCGCAAAATAATTAATCCGCTGATTGGTCTAATGAATCACGTGGTTAGAGTTAGAGTTAGGGTTTGGTTCATTCGACCAATCAGCAGTTTAATTATTTTGCGGGCAGCCCGCATAATAGGCACAGCCTTTTCGAAAAATCTCACCGACGCCTCAGAACACAAAGCTTTCTGCTAGCTTTGAGAGTTCTTATTACAGTTGAACCTAACTTTGATTATTAATTATGAGTCGTAATTTCCGAAAATTAAATAACTGATTGACAAAAGAGGTAGCCTATATCTATATGTGGATTGAAGTTAATTCAAATTTTACAAGGACAGCGAGCCACTCAACAGTTTTAAGAGAACACGATGCAAGAAATAGCCTACTTTAAAAACCGTCTGAGAACCAAACAACTAGACATAGGACAAACAAAAAAATGATATCAAAACAAATAAAAAACAACAGAATTACAAAAAGCGAAAAAATTAATATAACCTGCATCATTAGAGTCCAATCCAGGCTCTTCATCGGATCTCTCATGAGTCTCATCGTTCTTGTCATCAGTTGATTTTTCTTTCACCTCCTCATCTTCATCCTCGTCCTCTTTGTCTGATTTCTCAGCGCTCTTGTCACCAGTTGATTTCTCTTCCTCATCTTCATCGTCTTCTTCATCTTCGTCTGACTTTTCAGCGCTCTTATGATCAGCCAACTTCTCTTTCACCTCGTCAATCCCATCATCGTCTTCCTCTTTGTCTGTTTTCTCAGCGTTCTTGTGATCAGTAGATTTCTCTTCCTCATCTTCATCGTCGTCTTCATCTTTGTCTGATTTCTGAGCGCTCTTGCTATCCGTTGATTTCTCTTTCACCTCCTCCTCATCATCATCGTCTTCCTCTTTGTCTGATTTCTCAGCGATTTTGTGACCAGCTGATTTCTCTTCCTCATCTCCTTCGTCTTCTTCATCTTCGTCTGACTTCTCAGCGCTCTTGTGACCAGTCGATTTCTCTTCCTCATCTTCATCGTCGTCTTCATCTTTGTCTAACTTCTCAGCGCTCTTGTGACCAGTAGATTTCTCTTCCTCATCTTCATCGTCGCCAACATCTTTGTCTGACTTCTCAGCGCTCTTGTGACCAGTAGATTTTTCTTCCTCATCTTCATCGTCGTCTTCATCTTTGTCTGACTTCTCAGCGCTCTTGTGACCAGTAGATTTCTCTTCCTCATCTTCATCGTCGTCTTCATCTTTGTCTGACTTCTCAGCGCTCTTGTGACCAGTAGATTTTTCTTCCTCAACTTCATCGTCGTCATCATCGTCTGACTTCTCAGCGCTCTTGTGATCAGTTGATTTCTGTTCCTCATCTTCATCGTCGTCTTCATCTTCGTCTGACTTCTCAGCGCTCTTGTGACCAGTAGATTTCTGTTCCTCATCTTCATCGTCGTCTTCATCTTTGTCTGACTTCTCAGCGCTCTTGTGATCAGTTGATTTCTGTTCCTCATCTTCATCGTCGTCTTCATCTTTGTCTGACTTCTCAGCGCTCTTGTGACCAGTCGATTTCTCTTCCTCATCTTCATCGTCGTCTTTATCTTTGTCTGTCTTCTCAGCGCTCTTGTGACCAGTAGATTTTTCTTCCTCATCTTCATCGTCGCCTTCATCTTTGTCTGACTTCTCAGCGCTCTTGTGACCAGTAGATTTTTCTTCCTCATCTTCATCGTCGTCTTCATCTTTGTCTGACTTCTCAGCGCTCTTGTGACCAGTCGATTTCTGTTCCTCATCTTCATCGTCGTCTTCATTTTTGTCTGACTTCTCAGCGATCTTGTGACCAGTAGATTTTTCTTCCTCATCTTCATCGTCGTCTTCATCTTTGTCTGACTTCTCAGCATTCTTGTGACCTGTGGATTTCTCTTCCTCATCTTCATCGTCGTCTTCATCTTTGGCTGACTTCTCAGCGCTCTTGTGACCAGTAGATTTTCCTTCCTCATCTTCATCGTCGTCTTCATCTTTGTCTGATTTCTCAGCGCTCTTGTGACCAGTAGATTTTTCTTCCTCATCTTCGTCGTCGCCTTCATCTTTGTCTGACTTCTCAACGCTCTTGTGATCAGTCGATTTCTGTTCCTCATCTTCATCGTCGTCTTCATCTTTGTCTGACTTCTCAGCGCTCTTGTGACCAGTCGATTTCTCTTCCTCATCTTCATCGTCGTCTTCATCTTTGTCTGACTTCTCAGCGCTCTTGTGACCAGTCGATTTCTCTTCCTCATCTTCATCGTCGTCTTCATCTTCGTCTGACTTCTCAACGCTCTTGTGACCAGTTGATTTCTGTTCCTCATCTTCATCGTCGTCTTCATCTTCGTCTGACTTCTCAGCGCTCTTGTGACCAGTAGATTTCTCTTCCTCATCTTCATCGTCGTCTTTATCTTTGTCTGACATCTCAGCGCTCTTGTGACCAGTAGGTTTTTCTTCCTCATCTTCATCGTCGCCTTCATCTTTGTCTGACTTCTCAGCGCTCTTGTGACCAGTAGATTTTTCTTCCTCATCTTCATCGTCGCCTTCATCTTTGTCTGACTTCTCAACGCTCTTGTGATCAGTCGATTTCTGTTCCTCATCTTCATCGTCGTCTTCATCTTTGTCTGACTTCTCAGCGCTCTTGTGAAAAGTAGATTTCTCTTCCTCATCTTCATCGTCGTCTTCATCTTTGTCTGACTTCTCAGCGCTCTTGTGACCAGTAGATTTTTCTTCCTCATCTTCATCGTCGCCTTCATCTTTGTCTGACTTCTCAACGCTCTTGTGACCAGTCGATTTCTGTTCCTCATCTTCGTCGTCGTCTTCAGCTTTGTCTGACTTCTCAGCACTCTTGTGACCAGTAGATTTCTCTTCCTCATCTTCATCGTCGTCTTCATCTTTGTTTGACTTCTCAACGCTCTTGTGACCAGTCGATTTCTGTTCCTCATCTTCATCGTCGTCTTCATCTTTGTCTGACTTTTCAGCGCTCTTGTGACCAGTAGATTTTTCTTCCTCATCTTCATCGTCGTCTTCATCTTTGTCTGACTTCTCAGCACTCTTGTGACCAGTCGATTTCTGTTCCTCATCTTCATCGTCGTCTTCATCTTCGTCTGACTTCTCAGCGCTCTTGTGACCAGTAGATTTTTCTTCCTCATCTTCATCGTCGTCTTCATCTTTGTCTGACTTCTCTGCACTCTTGTGACCAGTAGATTTCTCTTCCACATCTTCATCGTCGTCTTTATCTTTGTCTGACTTCTCAGCGCTCTTGTGATCAGTAAATTTTGCTTCCTCATCTTCATCGTCGTCTTCATCTTTGTCTGACTTCTCAGCACTCTTGTGACCTGTGGATTTCTGTTCCTCATCTTCATCGTCGTCTTCATCTTTGTCTGACTTCTCAACGCTCTTGTGACCAGTCGATTTCTGTTCCTCATCTTCATCGTCGTCTTCATCTTTGTCTGACTTTTCAGCGCTCATGTGACCAGTAGATTTTTCTTCCTCATCTTCATCGTCGTCTTCAGCTTTGTCTGACTTCTCAGCACTCTTGTGACCAGTAGATTTCTCTTCCTCATCTTCATCGTCGTCTTTATCTTTGTCTGACTTCTCAGCGCTCTTGTGACCAGTAAATTTTGCTTCCTCATCTTCATCGTCGTCTTCCTCTTTGTCTGACTTCTCAGCACTCTTGTGACCAGTAGATTTTTCTTCCTCGTCTTCATCGTCGCCTTCATCTTTGTCTGACTTCTCAACGCTCTTGTGACCAGTCGATTTCTGTTCCTCATCTTCATCGTCGTCTTCATCTTTGTCTGACTTCTCAACGCTCTTGTGACCAGTCGATTTCTGTTCCTCATCTTCATCGTCGTCTTCATCTTTGTCTGACTTTTCAGCGCTCTTGTGACCAGTAGATTTCTGTTCCTCATCTTCATCGTCGTCTTCATCTTTGTCTGACTTCTCAACGCTCTTGTGATCAGTCGATTTCTGTTCCTCATCTTCATCGTCGTCTTCATCTTTGTCTGACTTCTCAGCGCTCTTGTGACCAGTAGATTTTTCTTCCTCATCTTCATCGTCGTCGTCATCTTCGTCTGACTTCTCAACGCTCTTGTGACTAGTTGATTTCTGTTCCTCATCTTCATCGTCGTCTTCATCTTCGTCTGACTTCTCAGCGCTCTTTTGACCAGTAGATTTCTCTTCCTCATCTTCATCGTCGTCTTCATCTTTGTCTAACTTCTCAGCGCTCTTGTGACCAGTAGATTTTTCTTCCTCATCTTCATCGTCGTCTTCATCTTTGTCTGACTTCTCAGCGCTCTTGTGATCAGTCGATTTCTGTCCATCATCTTCATCGTCGTCTTCATCTTTGTCTGACTTCTCAGCGCTCTTGTGACCAGTAGATTTTTCTTCCTCATCTTCATCGTCGTCTTCATCTTTGTCTGACTTCTCAGCGCTCTTGTGACCAGTTGATTTATCTTCCTCATCTTCATCGTCGTCTTCATCTTCGTCTGACTTCTCAGCACTCTTGTGACCAGTCGATTTCTGTTCCTCATCTTCATCGTCGTCTTCATCTTTGTCTGACTTCTCAGCGCTCTTGTGACCAGTAGATTTCTCTTCCTCATCTTCATCGTCGTCTTCATCTTTGTCTGACTTCTCAGCGCTCTTGTGACCAGTAGATTTCTCTTCCTCATCTTCATCGTCGTCTTCATCTTTGTCTGACTTCTCAGCGCTCTTGTGATCAGTCGATTTCTGTTCCTCATCTTCATCGTCGTCTTCGTCTTCGTCTGACTTCTCAGCGCTCTTTTGACCAGTAGATTTCTCTTCCTCATCTTCATCGTCGTCTTCATCTTTGTCTAACTTCTCAGCGCTCTTGTGACCAGTAGATTTTTCTTCCTCATCTTCATCGTCGTCTTCATCTTTGTCTGACTTCTCAGCGCTCTTGTGATCAGTCGATTTCTGTCCCTCATCTTCATCGTCGTCTTCATCTTTGTCTGACTTCTCAGCGCTCTTGTGACCAGTAGATTTTTCTTCCTCATCTTCATCGTCGTCTTCATCTTTGTCTGACTTCTCAGCACTCTTGTGACCAGTCGATTTCTGTTCCTCATCTTCATCGTCGTCTTCATCTTCGTCTGACTTCTCAGCGCTCTTGTGACCAGTAGATTTTTCTTCCTCATCTTCATCGTCGTCTTCATCTTTGTCTGACTTCTCAGCGCTCTTGGGACCAGTAGATTTCTTTTCCTCATCTTCATCGTCGTCTTCATTTTTGTCTGACTTCTCAGAGCTCTTGTGACCAGTAGATTTTTCTTCCTCATCTTCATCGTCGTCTTCATCTTTGTCTGACTTCTCAGCGCTCTTGTGATCAGTTGATTTCTGTTCCTCATCTTCATCGTCGTCTTCATCTTTGTCTGACTTCTCAGCGCTCTTCTGATGAGTTGATTTCTCCTCCTCATCTTCATCGTCGTCTTCGTGCTTTTTTGATTTCTCAGCGCTCTTGTGACCAGTAGATTTCTCTTCCACATCTTCATCGTCGTCTTTATCTTTGTCTGACTTCTCAGCGCTCTTGTGATCAGTAAATTTTGCTTCCTCATCTTCATCGTCGTCTTCATCTTTGTCTGACTTCTCAGCACTCTTGTGACCTGTGGATTTCTGTTCCTCATCTTCATCGTCGTCTTCATCTTTGTCTGACTTCTCAACGCTCTTGTGACCAGTCGATTTCTGTTCCTCATCTTCATCGTCGTCTTCATCTTTGTCTGACTTTTCAGCGCTCATGTGACCAGTAGATTTTTCTTCCTCATCTTCATCGTCGTCTTCAGCTTTGTCTGACTTCTCAGCACTCTTGTGACCAGTAGATTTCTCTTCCTCATCTTCATCGTCGTCTTTATCTTTGTCTGACTTCTCAGCGCTCTTGTGACCAGTAAATTTTGCTTCCTCATCTTCATCGTCGTCTTCATCTTTGTCTGACTTCTCAGCACTCTTGTGACCAGTAGATTTTTCTTCCTCGTCTTCATCGTCGCCTTCATCTTTGTCTGACTTCTCAACGCTCTTGTGACCAGTCGATTTCTGTTCCTCATCTTCATCGTCGTCTTCATCTTTGTCTGACTTCTCAACGCTCTTGTGACCAGTCGATTTCTGTTCCTCATCTTCATCGTCGTCTTCATCTTTGTCTGACTTTTCAGCGCTCTTGTGACCAGTAGATTTCTGTTCCTCATCTTCATCGTCGTCTTCATCTTTGTCTGACTTCTCAACGCTCTTGTGATCAGTCGATTTCTGTTCCTCATCTTCATCGTCGTCTTCATCTTTGTCTGACTTCTCAGCGCTCTTGTGACCAGTAGATTTTTCTTCCTCATCTTCATCGTCGTCGTCATCTTCGTCTGACTTCTCAACGCTCTTGTGACTAGTTGATTTCTGTTCCTCATCTTCATCGTCGTCTTCATCTTTGTCTGACTTCTCAGCGCTCTTGTGACCAGTAGATTTTTCTTCCTCATCTTCATCGTCGTCTTCATCTTTGTCTGACTTCTCAGCGCTCTTGTGACCAGTTGATTTATCTTCCTCATCTTCATCGTCGTCTTCATCTTCGTCTGACTTCTCAGCACTCTTGTGACCAGTCGATTTCTGTTCCTCATCTTCATCGTCGTCTTCATCTTTGTCTGACTTCTCAGCGCTCTTGTGACCAGTAGATTTCTCTTCCTCATCTTCATCGTCGTCTTCATCTTTGTCTGACTTCTCAGCGCTCTTGTGACCAGTAGATTTCTCTTCCTCATCTTCATCGTCGTCTTCATCTTTGTCTAACTTCTCAGCGCTCTTGTGACCAGTAGATTTTTCTTCCTCATCTTCATCGTCGTCTTCATCTTTGTCTGACTTCTCAGCGCTCTTGTGATCAGTCGATTTCTGTCCCTCATCTTCATCGTCGTCTTCATCTTTGTCTGACTTCTCAGCGCTCTTGTGACCAGTAGATTTTTCTTCCTCATCTTCATCGTCGTCTTCATCTTTGTCTGACTTCTCAGCGCTCTTGGGACCAGTAGATTTCTTTTCCTCATCTTCATCGTCGTCTTCATTTTTGTCTGACTTCTCAACGCTCTTGTGACCAGTAGATTTTTCTTCCTCATCTTCATCGTCGTCTTCATCTTTGTCTGACTTCTCAGCGCTCTTGTGATCAGTTGATTTCTGTTCCTCATCTTCATCGTCGTCTTCATCTTTGTCTGACTTCTCAGCGCTCTTCTGATGAGTTGATTTCTCCTCCTCATCTTCATCGTCGTCTTCGTGCTTTTTTGATTTCTCAGCGCTCTTGTGACCAGTAGATTTCTCTTTCTCATCTTCATCGTCGTCTTCATCTTTGTCTGACTTCTCAGCGCTCTTGGGACCAGTAGATTTCTTTTCCTCATCTTCATCGTCGTCTTCATTTTTGTCTGACTTCTCAGAGCTCTTGTGACCAGTCGATTTCTCTTCCTCATCTTCTTCGTCGTCTTCATCTTCGTCTGACTTCTCAACGCTCTTGTGACTAGTTGATTTCTGTTCCTCATCTTCATCGTCGTCTTCATCTTCGTCTGACTTCTCAGCGCTCTTTTGACCAGTGGATTTCTCTTCCTCATCTTCATCGTCGTCTTCATCTATGTCTAACTTCTCAGCGCTCTTGTGACCAGTTGATTTCTCCTCATCTTTATCCTCCTCTTCAACTTTGTCTGACTTCTCAGTGCTCTTAGGATCAGCAGCCTTCTCTTTCACCTCGTCAATCTCATCATCGTCTTCTTCTTTGTCTGTTTTCTCAGCGTTCTTGTGACCAGTAGATTTCTCTTTTTCATCTTCATCGTCGTCTTCATCTTTGTATGATTGATGAGCGGTCTTGCTATCCGTTGATTTCTCTTTCACCTCTTCCTCATCATCATCGTCTTCCTCTTTGTCTGACTTCTCATCGGTCTTGTGATCAGTTGATTTCTCTTCCTCATCTTCATCGTCTTCTTGGTCTTTTTTTGATTTCTCAGCGCTCTTGTGACCAGTAGATTTTTCTTCCTCATCTTCATCGTCGTCTTCATCTTTGTCTGACTTCTCAGCGCTCTTGTGATCAGTTGATTTCTCTTCCTCATCTACATCGTCGTCTTCATCTTTTTCTGATTTCTGAGCCCTCTTGCTATCTGTTGAATTTTCTTTCACCTCCTTCTCCTCATCATCGTCTTCATCTTTGTCTGATTTCTCAGTGCTTTTGTGACCAGTTGATTTCTCTTCCTCATCTTCAACGTTTTCTTCATCTTCGTCTGATTTCTCATCGCTCTTGTGATCAGTTGATTTCTCTTCCTCATCTTCATCGTCTATTTCGTTTTTTTCTGATTTCTCAGCGCTCTTGTGATCAGTTGATTTCTCTTCCTCATCTTCATCGTCGTCTTCATCTTTGTCTGATTTCCCAGCGCTTTTGTGATCAGTTGATTTCTCTTCCTCATCTTCATCGTTTTCTTCATCTTCGTCTGACTTCTCATCGCTCTTGTGATCAGTTGATTTCTCATCATCATGTTCATCGTCTTCTTCGTCTTTTTCTGATTTCTCAACGCTCTTGTGACCAGTCGATTTCTTTTCCTCATCTTCATTGTCGTCTTCGTCTTCGTCTTCGTCTGACTTCTGAGCGCTCTTGTGATCAGTTGATTTCTCTTCCTCATCTTCATCGTATTTTTCATTTTCGTCTGACCTCTCATCGCTCTTGTGATCAGTAGATTTCTCCTCCTCATTGTCGTCGTCTTCTTCATCTTTTCCTGATTTCTCAGCGCTCTTGTGATCAGTTGATTTCTCTTCCTCATCTTCACCGTCGTCTTCATGTTTTTCTGATTTCTCATAAGTCTTGTGATCGGTTTGTTTTTCCTCGTCTTCCTCTTGTTCCTCTGTTTTGACGTGTTCTCGTTTACTCTTGCGTTGTTTGGATTTCGCACCGTTGTTTTCATCATTTGTGCCATCATTTTCGATTCTTCCATTGCTTTTTTGCACAGTTGATCTGTCCTGATCGTTGTCGGTTTTTTCTTCGTCTTTTTCATGTTTTTCATCGTCTTTGTGATAAACCATTTTGTGTTTGTCGTTCTTCTGCTTTCCGTCTTTATCTTCTGCGTGTGTCTCTTCGTTTTTGTCTTTATCTATTGTTTGATCTTTCTCCTCTTCGCTATTTTCGTCAATTTGTTCGTTTTCGCCGCGGTTATGGTGTCTGTTGCCGGATTTGTCTTGATTTTCTTTTAAGTCGTTTTTGCTTATGTTCTGTTCTTTTAAATTTTCAATCTCATCGTAGTCTTCATAGACATAATTTGTTGCGTGTGTTGTGTATCTGTCGTGATCTTGTATTGCGTGTTTATTTTCTTCTCTTCTCTCTCTTCCCCTTGGTCTCGTTCTAATAGCTCTTTGTGTTTCATTTGCGAGTTTTACATTTATTCCCGATAATATTGCAGTTATCGCCATCGGTGATTGTATTGCTTCTTGCATTTGTCTTCCATTATCTGTCGGTGAAAATTTTAATACAGTTTATGAATATTTGTTCTATTTTCTTATCGACAGTGGCGGCTCCACGTGAGAGTCCCTAGGCTTCAGTGCCCCCATTGAATGCCAGTCCCCAAGTAGTCCCCCTGCTGGGACCCTATACTTCTAAATACGTAGCAACATAGTGTTGGCCCTATGCTTAGAAGTTTCCACCCCAACCGCCACCCCTCCCTCACTTGCCAAATCCTGAAGGCGCCACTGCTTATAGATCCATATCGGATCTTCTGACATCGCATTGATTTCTTTTCCATTCTAGATAAACTGTATGCGAGAAAATTGACTGCTGTTGAAATTCTTATTATTAATTAGGTTGTTTGCCAATATTGGCATGGCCATGGTTCCAGAATAAGACGTTAACTACAGTGGTGATGCCGGTGTTTAGCACTAGGAGGAGCGGTGGACTTAATATTAGGTATGAAGCCATCAATCAATCAATAAACTTCTATGGCGCCACTGTCATAATGCCCAGGGCATCAGCCGATGGCGCACCAAATCCAAATAGAATTAGAGCCAGGTCAAGCCGGAAAGATCAGTCAGAACAGCGGAGGAGCAATCTAAGAGGGATAAGCCAAGTCAAGCAGGTATGTTTTAAGACCGAATCTGATAGATGATAAATTGGTAGTAATGCGAAGTGATATTGGCAATGAATTCCAAAGCTTAGGGCCACATACTGAGAAACAACTAGTGCCAATGACTGTGGGAGAATAAGGAACAACAAATGAAAGTCCTGCCGAATACTTAGTGGATTGAGCAGTAGGTCGAGGGATAAGTCGCATCTTGAGGTAATAGGGCTCATTATTTAACTTGGTTTTGAATACTAAAAGACAAATTTTATTTATAATTAATTCGGTATTTGACACGAAGCCAATGTAGGGATTGTCTATAGCTGGAGTTATATGATCAAATCTGGGAGCTTTGGATATGACTCTAAGGAATTTTGTACTCTCTGGAGTTTTCTGCGTATTTGAATTTGCGGTGCCGAGAAGCAGAGAATTGCAGTAATCTAGCCAACTAGATACCAGTGCATTGGCTAACTGAATAAGAATAGGCTTAGGGAATAGATATCTGATGCGGTAGATGTTCCGAATAATTATGATAATGAGAAATTTTGCAGACTGAATTTACAGTGTATGTGACTAGTCAAAGAGAGGGAAGAGTCAAATGTCACACCAAGGTTACGATCAGAAGTAGGCTACTTCTATGGACAACAGTGGAATCTCCTAGTACTACAGATTTCAGATATTAAAATTTGGTCAATTGAGCTGGAATACCTAACAGCAATAACTCGGTTTCTGATGAGTTTTTAAGAAGCTTATTTGAATCCATCCATGACTGAATATTAGTGAAGGCAGTGGATAAAGTCTCAAGGGACGAGTTTGAAGAAGAGCGATCAAAATAGATGAGAATTTGAGTATAATCGGTAACTTCTCATTCCACCTCAAAAGGCGCCACCCAGTGGCGGCTCAAGGATTTGGCAAGTGGGGGGGGGGCCGTTGGGGTGGCAACTCCTAATCATGGGGGGGCCAACCATTTGTTGTTATGTATGTAGTATTAAGTATAGGGTCCCAACAGGGGACCACTGGGGGCCAGGAACTCAATAGGGGCACGGGCCCCCCGGGTCTCCCAGGTGGAGCCGCCACTGGCGCCGCCACATCGAATTTTTCCCCAGACATCACTTGAAAGTCTTGAGACGAGCAAAAAGGTCTCCGTGGTAGTTGTTGCTTCTCCTCTTTAATGTTTTATTTTTAATTTATATTTATTAGATTTCCGAAAACCGAAAATGCGCCAGTTTTCTGAAAATTTCCTTAGTGGAGCGGCCCCTCCCTCTGCATTCACTGGCTGCGCCACTGGGTAGCATTACTTATACGGGCGTGCTTCAGCTGATGTGACTATAATCTTTGTGGAAGAGTTGCGAGCTCCAGTCGGAGAAGTTTCGGATGCACATCTTAAAAGACTGATTGAATCTCTCTTAACTGCGCCTATGGTCATGGCTCAGGATTGCATATCTAGATTTGCAATTTAAAATCTATTTAAGATGAATTTTTATACTCTAGCGTCTGAAGGTTTTACGAAATTTCGTCTTTTCTATTTTACATCATCATCAAATTACTTTTAACATTTGTGGTCTTTAAAATTTGACAGAATAAAAATATTGAGAATCTTCATTGCATTTTCTCATCTATTTCGAACTGAGTTTTTCTGCCAACGGTCAGTCTTAATGCCTTCGTGCGTTGTCTTGACAGTCTTGTAGGTCTACTTTCGTGTCAACTGCGTTTAGGTTTGCCTCCAGTAGGCCTACTGTAGGCCCATTGTCTAATTGGTTTATTTGGACGTTGTGTGGTCAAGGTGAACTGTTGAAACAGTGGAGTGCGCTTGGCTGGGTTGTATTAGGACATCATTATTTAAATTCCAGTAGTGCTGATGAATGGAGGGCGTCGAGCTATGGAGCGGTTTTGAAGTGAAGGGGCTGAAAGAAGTCGGCAAAATCCGGATTTTGAAACTAAGTCCTAGAGAGACTCCTCGTCTGGGTCAAATGCTGAAGAGCACACTCAAAGTCCCACTGAAGGCGTCGTTACGAAATGCTTCAAGTTGCTCTCAAAAAACCAACTCGAATGCAGAATGTAGTAGGCCTATGTATTTTAAAATGCAGCCTACAGACAAATAGCCTACGAACCAATATTATGTACAACTTGCACTCGATATCTGCATCTAATTGATATGTAGCCAGCATCTTTCGTTAGGTCGGTTTCCTTGCACAAGGGCTTTTCATTTCTGTCTCCAATTTGTCTATTTGATACCCTATTACGTGTAAAGCGTTGATATTCAGCCTACTCAATTGGAATTCATAATTTTAAATGACCTCAAACTTAGACGCTTTTATCAGGGGCGTAGCGACGGGGGTATATCGGTATATATACCCCCCAAAATCAGTCTACCTTAAAGTTTTTTTATGTGATTTACATGTGGTTATATGTGGTTTATAGGCCCTATGGTTTATGTGGGTTATAGTTCAGATTTATACCCACCCAAAATATTTATACCCTCCAAATCAAATTTCTGGCTACGCCCCTGCTTTTTATTCTAGCGCACAATAATGTCGACGACTCTTATGAAGTAAGAGCGTTTTCATCGGTCTGTGCTAGTCTCCCTCGTTACCCGATAGACTGAGACGTTGAATGAGGACGTCTGTATTGCATGCTAAGTGGCTAAGTGACTGTGATAATGTAGCTTCAACGGCAATGGAAAGTAAGTAGCGAAAGGAATGAATAAGAAGTGTGGGTGAAATGAAGAAGAGTCTGGAACAAGTGAAGCCAGCCGTGGCGTCAGTTGATGGCCTCCAATGGCGTGTCAATGCTTTCATGTCGAAAACGAGAACTGACATCTCCTGTATCTCATAGACGCCCAATCATCACAAATGCAGCACTTTGTAGCCGAGTATACGTTATAACCGAGTCCGTTATAGCAAATTTCTACTGTATTTTGCAAAAATAAGCACTGAACGAGTTTAGAAACCTCTGAGATAATATTATGTTGAAATCTGTAAGCTCTTTCAAGGCTAAATGTTCTTAGTGATTGAGAAGACTTGCTCAAAAAGACTTCGTCAGCGAATCATTCTATTTCATCTTTATTAGAAAGCTAAACAGTCATGGGATTAATGACAATACACGACTGGACAGTTGCTCTAAACTGTCACTTCCGCAATAAAATCGAGGCAGTCAAGTAGAATGACTCTCGATGAGTATTATCATCTATTTTTATATATTTATTATAATACAATCATGTTCAGTTCGCAGCAACTGCTTTATAATTATTCGACCAAGGAATCATTTAAACTGTCCATGCATTCAAATAGTTAAGTTCGTTGAAAATTTCAATCTATAAAATTGCTTTCTTTCGTTTTGGCCATGAACTGGTCACGGGCCTCTGGTGATCACATTACAGCCGTTGCATTGACTTACTGTACGATAATGCCCAATAATGTGATTCGCTGCTAATTCTTTACTCAATTTCGCCTAACATTCTCAAATATCCAATGTCTGCAAAACATTTTCAGATATTCCGGTTCAGTAATTTTCAGCACAAACCGAGTTTTGTCCCTCGCCTTTTTAAAGAGTCGCTAACCGAGTTGAAGTCTCCTTTCAATAAAGAAGCTATCGACGGGCAATCATAGCCTCCCTGGTAGGCCTTTGGCGCATTCGTTCTCAAACGAACTGCTTATGGGCAACTGCGAATAGAAACAGAAATTGATTCTAAGCCATCGCCTTCTCAATACAAGATCTGCAAACAGACTGCGCTGGGGAATGACAATTCGCTTTTATCTAGCGCAGAATGATGAGCTCTTTATCTTCCCTCTCCTTCTTTCTATGTCTCTGTCTCTGTCTGTCTTACTGTCTCTGTATCGATGTCTGTCTGTCTGTCTCTCTCTCTCTCTCTCTCTCCATCTCATAACATTATCATAATCATTAGCATTCGCGATTGCAGCATACATTAATACTCCATTGGTGAGCGTGGCGTATTACAAAACATCAGAATTCTTGCGGCACTTAATTATGAGTGCGACCCGTAAGTCAATTGGACACTCAGTGCTGCCATGTGAAGTATCGCTATCATAAACCTACGCTATCAAACTTTCCGTTATCCATGCATGCAGGCAGGCTAAGGAGGAAAAGTTCTCTGAAAGAAACGAGTTTTGAGTCTTGATTTGAAAGAGCTCAGTTATTTGGAAGACCTCACAGAAAGATGAAGACAGTTTCAAAACCTTGGATCTGCCACAGAGAAAGCTCTTTTGCCAGTTTTAGTAACAATTATTAGGTATGAATCGGCAAATTTTGTTCAATGGCAATGTTTTAGATGATTTAGCGTGGAATTTAGATACTGGGGTTGGTCTGTCTGTAATGTTTTATGCACTAAAAGATCAGTTTTAATAGCAATTCGTTTTGTTCTACAGGCATCGAGTGCAAATTTCTGACTAGTTTCAGAACGCATCGAACTTATTCTGTTCACAGTGACTTCATTTGTTGGGACGTCGTCTGAAATATGATCTTTGAACAAATATGTCTACAGAGACTGGGTTAATTGAGCAAATTGATCTGACCTGAGTTGGAAGATTCGTCATCCGGGACTCTCTTGTGAATACTATCCAGTTCTACGGATGCTCCTCTGTTCACTGCTGCTGCTGCTAGGCTGACTAGACCGAGGAAAACCACCGCCGCCGAAGAGGCTGTTAATTGGGAGACGATGACCATGTCTTTTAGACGATAAGTCCACGACCTGTAGCGACCGTAAAGCCACTCGGTGATAGCGACACACCAACGTCCTTTCGATGCCTTTTATCCGCCAAAAAAACCTCAGCCTTAAATTATTATTCGAGTTCTTTAGCGAACACAGAGAACAGAGAAGAGAAACTTCGAAGACTATTCATAGTTTAGTGCAAAGTTTTAACTTATTATTGTTGACTCTGATGAGCTGACGTTCGGTCGCAAGGAGCAAGATGTCATCAATCCTGCATTTGTCTTAGCACCAGTCTTTAAAGAACACACAGACATATCTATATTATAGACAAATGGCATTAATTTGTAGTCTAATGAGGAGGCTAGGCCTAAGCAGTCGGTCCTGCTCCGTTAGAGAGGCCCATTAGTCCTCGGCGCAGTGAGAGTTATTGCGTCATATGCTATGCGATGAAAGAGCAATCAGGCTGAATTGACATCAATGAGCATGTCTCAAGACAGCACGACCGCCCTCAAGAGCTGTTGTTGCAGTTTGAATTTTTGGTTAAAAAAACAACAGTTTCTCCGCGATTGCAGGTAGGTTTTAACGCGGTCAGAGCTTCGTTTTCGCCAGTAGCCCCCTAATAACGAATACGACCTAGACAAGAAATGTTCTCATAATATTGCAATTGAAATTAATACTGTAGATTGATTTTCTCCCAAAATAAGTCTCAAAATTAAAAATCCCATGCTATAAGTAGGTCAGAGATCAGACCAAGGCAAGGCACAGCAGACTGTACAGTAACAGTCCGGTTTTTCACAAAGGAACAGTCTTTGCACAAACGAAGTAGGCCTACATGAGTTCAGACTGTCAGACTGTCAGTGACAAACAAGTCTATGATGGACCTGTAAATCACATTGAAATCACCGATACGCCAACAAAGGTCGCTCATTCTACGCAAAGCATCGTAGGTATTAAATGCAATTATCAGTAATTTATAGCTTGTCAAATGAATTTGCCAGCGCGCTAACTTCGCAGAGTAAAATCTTTTGAGTCGATGGTAGGCCTACTTCTAACTCGTCCGTAAAAGATCTGCTTATGGCGATGATATACTGATACTAAATATTGATTATTAATAAAGAAAAAGCATCAATCGGTGATACTTCTAATCCATCCGCCAAACACCAGATCAATCCAAAGACGAGAAACTGAGATGACATGAACATCGGAGAAATTGCAAAGAAATAGAAGCGCTCGGTTTAGATTACATTTGAAAGTACTGGTCGGGTTCTCTTATCGATTCTTAGTTATTTATAACAAATGAGCAAAGCAAGTCTCATGATTTATAATGCATTTCATATATTAAAGCTGGTCAGTTATATAGCCTATTATAGTAATTTGTAGGTAGGAATTAACAAAATAATCATCAATTTGATTGTACATTTGAAGATGTAAAACCATATCGTGTTTTAAAGTGGCTTAGGAGGCATTACAGCCTGTGTGAAATCCTTCGAATCCACTATAGAGTCCTAACGAGACTTGATCCTCGCTCTGTTAGTCTGCCGCTCCAGCGCGTAACTCACTCTACCATCTTCCACCCAGCATAAAAGGTCAGTCGGAGACCGTCTATAAATGACGTCGCGCACATAGGGGAGGGGGTTCAAACATTTGTGATGATGTGTGACGGCGGGGAGAGGGTTTCCAGAAATGTGACGTCACACAATACTAAATTAAGCACCCTTTGAGCACCCTTGTTTTGTGCCATTAGCTCATATACGGCGCCATAGTAAATTGTCTGACAATAATAAATATTGCTATTAATACTGCAATGTTATGTTAGGACAAAGTTGAAAGTATTTTACACTTATAATTCATTTTTAAAAAAGAATTTGAAAAGTTTCTGAATTTCGCTTCAACTATAATAATTATAGGCCTACTGAGTATTTTCAAACGAATTCATTGCAATGCCCGCTTCATTCAAGAAATAAGTGAATTGAAACATTAATTTTGACAATAAAGATATGGAAGGGTTAACGCGTTGTGACGTCATTTTTGAGAGGGTCTGACTTTTTGTGACGACTTGTGACTAGGGGAGGGATCAAAACTGCCAAAATTGCGTTACGTCATTTATGGACGGTCCGTCGTATGAAATAGCTTAGGAGGCATTACTACCTGCGTGAAGCCACTAGGGCAGCGGTTCTCAACCTGTGGGTCGCGACCCCCAAGGGGGTCGAATGACGATTTGCCAGGGGGTCGCCGGAGACCGTCAGAAATATAGGGTTGTCTCTTTTATTGTTATTGCGCAAAATTTACTCATTTTAACATGTAAAAAGGCTGACAAGCAAAAAAGAAAAAAAGGTCGTCAAGAAATTTTATTCTGCAGGGGCCCGAATTTCTCTCGGCGGGCCTGGTTGGGGGTCGCCACATCATGGGAATTGAATTAAAAGGGTCGCGGTACTATAAAGGTTGAGAACCGCTGCACTAGGGACTTGAACCCGCTTCGTGAGCCTACCGCTCCAGCGCGTAACTCAATCTGCTATCTTCCGCCCCTGTGTAACAAGTGCAAGCTTTTAAAGAACTGTTTTAATATCAGGTCATGCCTAGGGTCATCCATATATTACGTCATCTTTTTTTGCCATTTTTGCCTTCCGCTTTTTGTCATCAAAAGTCATTTGTCCTAGATGACGTCATCGCCGCAGAGTTATGTTTGCCCCGATTTAATATTACTAACGACGTCAGATTTGTGTTTGGCTTCTGACATCGCTAACCATATTCGTAAAATGTCTTGAGCTTTAACAGTGTTGGAGTTGTGAAATTTGAGCTGGGGTGGGGGGTGAGGACTGAAATTCAATGAATGTCAGAAACTGCATGTACCCGATATGCTATGTTTTGGAGGGTTGCAAAGATAGCGGGGGTGGGTCAACCACTCAAAACGCCCCCTCCCGCCAACTCCAACACTGAGTCTTAAGCATTATCTAAACCAACTGAAAATACTCAGTAACATTTGCCACTTGTCGTCAGTGTTGTCAGTATTACTCTTGATAGTAATGTCATAAGGCCAGGGACGTCATTTGGGGGGGGGCAGGGGAGGGGGGGGGGCATTTGCCTCCCCCCTGATTTTGAGGACAAAAATTTTTTTCTTGTGTTATTTAGTATTTAGTTTTTTACATGCCCTAAAGAAGGAGCGCCTGATATGATGTATGTGATGTGGAGTAGTCTAGTAGTCTAGTCTGAAAAGTAACTAACCGTCATAAACGGCTGACGAGCAAAAAAAAAGGTCGTCAACTTTTTCGCAAACTTGTAACTTGTCAGGTCAAAAGTATTTTGCCCCCCCCCTGAAAAACAGTGAAATGACGTCTCTGCATAAGGCTTTCTGTAAAAAAAAAATTAAAAAAATTCCGGAACGCAATAGCCAAAAGTCAATTGTCAACACGACGTAGCGACCGTACAGTTAACTACATAACGAGATTATAACAAAATCATCAGTCATGCATGTCACATGTGTAGGCTTAATCAGAAGTTTGAAAAATGATAAGGAAAATAGATAGGCCTATAGGCTATAGGCCTAGTTTTTAAATTTTCTATATATGAATTTAATGTAGCAAAAACAGTCTTCAGATTTCCCTGAACTTCGTTCCGCCTCGTTCCGGCACAAAAAGCCCTGAATGCCATCATTGCATTATACACTGGAACGCAACACTTAAAGTGCACAGTTAAATATCATGCATTACGTTAACCAAGTAAATCTGAGACTGAGCATGTGTAATGATGTCATCGTGTGCATCAACTTCCGTCGATGACGTAATATGTGAACGACCACTTGTAGGTTCCGTGATGCTCTCTATAGGAGCTATAAATCTTCAGACGTTTTTGCACATTGATTCTGGCAAAGCCATTATGATTACAATAGTCAAGTTCACTAGCAACAATTTCACAGCTAAAAAGCGGTGGTGACATCTGGGCGCTTGTCTGCCACGTACGTACTTCAATGACGCATCCAAATGTTATTCTCTGCCCTACCTCGACGGCGGTCAACCTGGGTTCGATCCTCGAGAGTGGAGGTTGAATCGCTTGGACAGGCGCCGAAAGGTAATCACATACAGTGCATTTCACAAAGGTTGACTTGGCCTCATAAGCCATTTTCAATCACAGATGTATCACCTCGCTCATCAAGCAGCCGATGACATCAGGTTGTCGGGAACAGCTACGATCGAATATCCGACTCCGCCTTTACGTCCCCCTCGGCCCCTCCGTCTAAGACAGTGATGTTGGGGGAGAGATCCGTAACCCGCGGAAACTCTCTACTTTAGAATGCGCTTCATGCGACTGTGACGTCGATTACATCTGTGGATTCGTTCCTGACCGCTCTTAAGACGCATCTTTTTCGTATCTCCTATGAACAGTTACCGGAAAATCCAGGACCATCTTTCTGTACGAACCGACGAATTGCTGATGTAAAACGCTCTCGACTTTAGTCTTAGCTATGCTATAGCGTTTCATATATCGTCCATGCTATAATAAAAAAAAAATAATAATAATAATAATAATAATAATAATAATAATAATAATAATAATAATAATAATAATAGATGTAATAAACGTTTTTGACATTTACGTAACGTTTACGTTTTTTTATTTTCTCGAGTTTTTTACGTTTCTTAACGTTTTTATTTTTGACAACTTTTTCTGTAATAAACTAGCTGTTAACCCGTCAAAAGAGACGGAGGAGAGTGACTATCACCTTCCCCGATTTATTGCAAACGTTTGTATTATTACATATAACAATTTTTTAAATCTGAAAATATAAAGTGAATGCGTAGATTATCATTAAAAATTTTTTTGTAGATTATCATTAAAAAAATTCTATGTGCACGGAACCTACGACTACGGTTTGGGCATACGATTCCATTGGGAGTTGGTCTCCCACGGGGTCTGCGCCCTCCAGTGTTACCTACGGCTCTTTATGGGCATACGGCTCCTTTTGGGCTTACGGATTCAAAGGGGCTTTGTCTCCGACGGAAGAATGGGACTTTTTATCCTCGGGGCTGTGCCCCCAGTGGAGGATAGAGCCCCCACGGGGAGCTGGGGCTAGGTCTCCCACGCGGTCTCACATGTGCGCCTCCAGTGGTACCTGCAGCCCCACACGTGGGGCTGCGCCCCTCAGTGGGGTCTACGGCCTCCCTCGGGGGCTTGGGCTTGGTCTCCGACGGGAGGCTTTGCCCCAGTAGGGCCTACGGCCCCCACGTCGGTTGGAAACAATCCTACTTAAAATAATAATTACGGACTCCTCCGTTACACAGGCATTCACACGGACGCAATAGAAGAGTGCGTTTCACTTGATACATTACATGTAAAAGACGATCATCTGATCATATATTCCTAGGACTCTTTCCCTAATGGAAACAATTCACGAATTTTTATGTTTACGCTTTTAGACATTCGCATACACAGGAAAACGGCCACAGAACACAAAAACCAACGGAGCCCTACAATAGTTGAAGAGAACGTTCGACAGCATCAGCAGCGAACAGCAGAGGCGACGAGAGAGAACCTCGACTCTGTCTGTCTGTCTGTCTGTCTGTCTGTCTGTCTGTCTGTCTGTCTGTCTGTCTGTCTCTCTCTCTCTCTCTCTCTCTCTCTCTCTCTCTCTAATTACGACTTCAAGTCGAACCGATCTTCGCTTTTATGATTTACACGACAATCGAACACTGTCAAAGCAAATGTGCAGGCTTAACTAGGCGGGCTTTAATGTCTCGCCTTTGACAACATAAACATGTATTTACAGCGAATTTTAATTATACTTCCGATTTTAGGCTACAAAAGTTTTTCTAGAGTTTCATTGTGAATATTAATTTTTGTTATTTATGTTTTCATTTCTGAGGTGAACGTTGAACTCCTCAAATGAGCAATATAAAGTCATTTGACCAATTACTAATGACTCTATCTCTCTCTCCTCCGGCGCCTTCGAGAGCATTCCCTCCACTCGCAAGATACTCTGAACGGACATTTAATACCAGAGATGTAGTACTTGGTACTTGTACTTGTACTCGAGTTGAACTCGAGCACAAATTTTTAGTACTTGTACTCGGAGGCCAGGTACTTGTACTTGTACAGTTGTACTTGTACTCGGAGTTTTTGGAATGCAAGTACTTGTACTTGTACTTGTACTCGGAGGCCAGGTACTTGTACTTGTACAGTTGTACTTGTACTCGGAGTTTTTGGAATGCAAGTACTTGTACTTGTACTTGTACTCGGAGGCCAGGTACTTGTACTTGTACTTGTACTTGAAGCATTGTGTACTTGCTACATCTCTGGCTACATGTACTTCAAGGGTACCAGTAATGCTGCTCCTTTAGGCTAATGACAAGCACATCCTCACAGATGGCCAAGTACCTTGAACTCAACGATATTTATGATGAAGCCACTGATACCATCGTATTTTGGAACAATGAAGTTAATAGAAAGGAGTTCAACAGGCTGTATAGCAGTGATGTTAACAAGGACCGATCCCCCAAGGACGAGGATAAGGACAAGGACAGACTCCCCAAGGACGAGGATAAGGACAAGGACCGAACCCCCAAGGACGAGGATAAGGACGAGGACCGACCCTCCAAGGACGAGGACAAGGACGAGGACTTACCCCGCAAGCACAAGGACCACAAGGACTGACCCCCAAAGACAAGGATCAAGGACAAGGACAAGGACCAACCTCTGTCAGACAAAAAAGTCGGATAGGAAAAAACCAAACACAATTTCAATTCGAATCACAAAATTAGAAAAGCAAATTTTAAAAAAAAACATAATGTAGTCAACAGCAATGCTGCATTTCAAATGTGCCTTTGACTTTAGCCACCTAGCTATGTTACTGCGCTTAAGAAATTGTCAAGTTTAATAATAATAATAATAATAATAATAATAATAATAATAATAATAATAATAATAATAATAATAATAATAATAATAATAATAATAATAATAATAATAATAATAATAATAATAATAATAATAATAAATGAAAAAGTATTTCCAGCAGCTGATCAGTCATGCACACACGGTGAGGTCTAATTATGAGACCATTTTGCGAAAACACTCGTTCAACTGGAGTCGACGTCGCAGGGAAACAAAGAATTCTGCTAAAGAATCAACTGGTATTATAAAGGAAACAATTACTAAACATTTAGAATAACTCAACGCAAGTATGTAGCCAAAATATAAATCCACACACTACTCTTACCTTGGAACATAATTATCAGTACAATTGAAAATGGTATACAAGTAAGTTGGTCCTTATAAGGACTTTTCAAGGACTAAGTTACAAGGACCAGGACAAGGACCGATCTGCAAGGACGAGGATAAGGACGAGGACCGAACCCCCAAGGACGAGGATAAGGACGAGGACTGACTCCCCAAGGACGAGGACAAGGACAAGGACTTCAAATTGGTCCTTAAGGAGTCCTTAAGGACAAAGACCAGGACAAGGATTAACATCACTGCTGTATAGTGTATAATGCAGCCATTAGAGACCTTAGTGTGCCTGCTTCTGGAGCACCAATTAAACGCGTATTTAGCCAATCTGGCTTGATCGCGAGACCGCATAGGGCTAATAATTATGACCGATGCAAGACTATCATCTCTATTTTTTTAGTGCAACTGTGATGATGTTTAGATGCTAATAGGCCCTAGTGTCAATTTTATTTGTGGCCGGACAAACTGTCCGAGGACAAAATGTCACGGACAAAATGTCATGTAGAAAATGTTATGGGGAAAAAATGTCAGCGGAAAAAATGTCAGGGGACAAAATGTCACGGTTTAGGGTTAGGGTTAGTGTTAGGGTTAGAGTTAGGATGACATTTTTTCCGCTGACATTTTTTCCGCTGACATTTTATCCCCATGACATTTTGTCAGTGACATTTTTTTCGTGACATTTTGTCCTCGGACATTTTGTTCTAGCACCATTTTATTCAATAACCGTGACAAACAGCTACCCGTTAATAAAGTGTAGGCCTACTTGCTGTTTGTATTTGGCTATGAGGATCGGTACTTGTACTTGTACTTGAGGCTTCGGTACTTGTAGGCTACTTGTGCTTGTACTAGTACTCGGAGGCCAGGTACTCGTACTTGTACTTGTACTCGGAGGCCAGGTACTTGTACTTGTACTCGGAGTTTTTGGAATGCAAGTACTTGTACTTGTACTTGTACTCGGAGGCCAGGTACTTGTACTTGTACTTGAAGCATTGTGTACTTGCTACATCTCTGTTTAATACGTCCGCAAGCGACAGAACCTTGGGAGAGCGTGACAGTGGCGTAGCCAAGGAGGGTTTTGGGGGTCAAAAACCCCCTTAATTGGAGTTGACCTCTCTTGCTTGTCAGGATTTTTACCCGTGTTGTTAATCAAGGAAATCATAATCATGGATTTTATTTGCTTGTAAGAATTTTCCGAAGTTGGGAATCATGGGAACAATAATCCCTTCGGAAAAATCCTGACTACGCCACTGGAGCGTGATGTCCCACAGTTTCTGATGGCGTATACGGCCCCAACTGTACTCAGTCTCATATTAGTTTTCCTTCGTACCCATAACTTCAACGTTGAGCGATACTGAGGGGACAACCAGCCTTAACAACAACAACAACAACAACAACAACAACAATAACAAAGTAAATAAGTAAAATCTCGTGAATTTCTATAGCGCTTTCGTAAACAGGTGCAACAACAACATAAATAATAGCAATAATAATAATAATAATAGGTTTTAAGTGGCCTAGTAGGGTCACTCCGGTGGTGGTGGTGATGATGATGATGATGATGATGATGATGATGATGATGATGATGATAATAACAATAACAATAATAATAATAATAATAATAATAATAATAATAATAATAATAATAATAATAATAATAATAATAATAATAAAACATTATTATTATTAGCACAATAATATTATTATCAGGTCAGCTAGGTCAAGTCTTCGTCCTCAAGAGCTGTCAGAGCCGGCGCGTGGGGCCTGCAAGGCCTGCGACCGCAGGGGGCCCCGCCGGCCTCGGATATTTAACTCTTCATTTTTCTTATTCTCAAGTTATTCCAAGTAAGTTATTGCGAAGAAAAGGGTTCTTTCCCGTTATCCAGACCCCAGTAGAGGTATGGTGTAGTTGGCTAGCGAGGCGTTAGGGTTATGGTTATGGTTAGGTTAGGGTCAGGGTTATGTTAGGGTTAGGTTAGGTTCAGGGTTAGGTTAGGGCAAGGTTCCCGATCGAACAGCCATTACACTTCACTGGGGTCCGGATAACGGGAAAGTACCAAGAAGAGTTTAATTTAGGATATTGCTGTGGCACAGTCACTGTGTTTCTATGTTTGCGTGTAGGCCTACACCTTTTGAACTTTTATTGCTTGTTTGTCAATCGGTTCAGCGACTTTTTTGCTTGTCAAGACTTTTTCGAAAACGATGCAGTGGCCCCCTCGTAAAAAGTTGCAGGGGCCCCCCCAAAAGTCACGCGCCGGCTCTGCAAGCTGTGTCCAGCTATTGACTTCTCCATTACATCTCTCCAAAGTTCTCTGTCCTTTGCTATTTCTTCCAAAGTCAAATATTATTATAGGATATAATAAATTAATAATTATATATATATATATATATATATATATGCATAGTAGCAGTAGTGCAAGTAGCAGTAGTAGAAGTAGCAGTAGCAGTGGTGGCTCTAGGATTTGGCAAGTGGGGGGGGGCCGTTGGGGTGGCAACTTCTAACCATCGGGGGCCAACCATTTGTTGTTTAATGTATGTAGCATTAAGTAGGCCTATAGGGTCCCAACTGGGGGGCACTGGGGGGGGGGGCAGGCTCTCAATAGGGGGGCACGGGCCCCCCTGGCCCCCCGGTGGAGCCGCCACTGAGCAGTAGCAGTAGTAATTAGTATTAGTAATAATAATAATGAGTAATGATGCCAATAATAATAGTAATAATACTAATTAGCAAGCCTATTAGTAATAATAATGGGAAGTAATAATATTGTATCTAATACAAAATAGTAGCAATTAGGCCTACATGCAGATGATTTTGCTCATCAAAACCTGTCTACGTGCGAAAACAAATAGCCTAACATTTTTCCCAAACATTTTTGAACCGCAGATTTGTAGCAAGCCGCGACCCTACACATCGTTTAATTGAAAAGTCTGCTCAGATGCCTAGACCGATCACTTGTAACATGAAAATCAGAAATTTGACGATATTGGCCAAAATGTCATTGATGATCTCATAGTGTCATACTCTAACACCAGGTGGGCGAGGTGGCAGACCGCAATTAGGTCACGGGTCGTCAAGCCTCTAGGCAGCGGTTCTCAACCCGTGGTCCGCGGACCAAAATTGGTCCGCGAGAAGGGGTCTAGTGGTCCGCGGCAAATTCTGAAAAACACGTTAATAAAAATGAAACAAATAATATTTTCCATATAGCAAACAGCACAATTAAGTATGGTGACAACCTTTTTTGCTCGGGGCATTGGCGATTGGGACGAAGATCACCCCCAATGACTTTTTTGTTTGTCATGATTTTTCTCAATTTTCAGTTGGTCCGCGAGAAATTTTTGACCTTCAAAAGTGGTCCGCGAGGCAAAAGGGTCTGAGAACCACTGCTCTAGGCTGTCAGTGGGCGGAGCATAGTGTAAATGCACAGTTACCTCCACAAACTCACGATAGGCCGACTTTCTTTGGAATTTCCAAAAATATTGCTCGATTTTATGACATGCTGGCGGGTCACACAAAACTTCTTGACGGACCGCATGTGGTCCACGGGCCGTGGTTTTCCCATCCCAAGCTGTAATGTTAATTATGCAACTAAGCAGCCTACATCGATTCTGTCGACAATCACCCTACACCACTCCCAAAAAATTCACATCGGTTCTCGCAAATCCCACAACTGATCCCAGTCCAAATAGGGGGCGGCTCCCCGTGTTTCCTTGTGGCTACGTTGGGGGGGGGGCTTTCCCTAGTTTGTGACCGCGAAGCCGGAGGCTCCTCGATCTCAGCGACTCTTCCTTCTAACCACGTCTGTATCGGAGAAGCAGAAGTTCCTTCCTGCACGTTGACTCTACAATGACCCCGCTCCCATACCACCAAACCCTGCTTGAAACATACGGGACGATAGAAACGTCCAGTGAAACAACAGAATCCACAAATCAAAAGTTTCTTTAGAAAGGAAAACCTGAAGCTCTGATAGCACCAACCCAAACTCTGGCACGAAAATGACGTGAATGTGAACAAAGCCACAAATTGTCTCTTGTTTAACAGGTATTGTTAGGAATGTTCAAAAAATATAACTTCCAATATATTGTGCCTACTGAACGGTTTCTCACACTACTATCAATATTGAATTCAGAGACACTTTTATGGAAATATGAAATAAAAAGTGCATCAGAATTCAATATTGATAGTAGCACGGGAAACCGTCCAGTAGGCATAATACTGTATATTGGGTTATATTTTTCTGAACACCCCTAAAGTATTGTGTACTGAAGTGTAAGACTACCCAACATTATCAAAAGTTATTCAAACAGTTCAACAAAATTAATAATGACACAACGGGTGCTTCTGACGGATAAATTGCTCAACTTTTGCAGTCAAGTACAAGGCAACAATTTAGAATTTTAGATTATTAAGAGGAAACAAATTAGCATCACTTATGATGAATCTCCAAATGAACAACATATTAAATTACAGTTTAAATACCGATGATTTTCACTCACCTACGCACAATGTACCATTAAAATTCTTTTCCTATAAGTGAACTATGCTGATGAAAACTAACAAAGTAGTGATAAAATAGGAGTTTTTTCATTGCAGTAAATTCAGCAGAAAATAATAATAAAGTGACGATGAAGAGGGCACAAAGAATTGTGCACATGAAGAAGTCTGCTTCACTATGTTACAATCCCAAATATCTTATTCAGTTGGTCCAAGTCCCGTTGATTAATGTCAACACCTAAATTTTCCAGTCCATGATACGAAATGGCCATCTGTAGACTCAACCAGATGGTTGTTGACATTGCCGATTTCTCATCCTTGAGACCGCGGTTGTTCTTCTGAAGATTTAGAGCAATCAAAAAATGTTCAATCGCTTCTCTGAAATAAAATAATCAATTTGGTTGAATGCAGATCAACAAAACTGAAGTAGATAAAGTGGCCGTTTCTTCATAATTTCAAATCTAAATACCAGTAGTAGCCACAAAGATAACACCACTTTGCATTTTACTGCATATAAATAAATAAATAATTATGTTTTTGAAAAACTTAAATCGCTTAAAATTGAATTGCCTGTATCACAGACAACAGCCACTGTCTAAATAATCTTTACCAGTTCATGTCCAGAGAAATGAAGCCATATATTTTTATATCTAATACCAAAATTTGTAACGTTTCTGAAAGGGCTGTGCAGCTGATGTGGAAATACTAATATTTAAGTGCAATGAAGAAGCGATCGATTCAGACAACATTGAACAAATGCAGTTGAATGATTCCATCTAGGTCAGGAAATATGAAAATCACGACCAAAAAGGTACAAAAAAGATACGCTTGAAACAATTGTGAAGATAATGGATACAGTAACGGAAAGCATCTGTTCGGCTTCAAATTCTTTTTACAATTTATACATGAAATATTCATCATGTATAAGCAGTTATACCATACGTTACATGTGAACACACAAACACATAACTCACATGATATTCTAAAAATGTTACATGACATTACCAAACTTCTAAAAAGTTACAATTGAAACGAAACCCAATTGCAATCTGCCTACTTGTATGCTCCTAAGTTCATGCAGGCAATTCCAAGGTTGTATCGTGTTCGGACATATCCAGGAGAGAGGTTGAGTGCCTGGTGGTACGCATTCACAGCCTCTTCACATCTTTTGCCGTTTGCAAGGGATGCTCCAAGTTTATTCCAAAGCATAGGATCCTACTCACGTGCAAAAAGAACTATCTAAAGCATTTTAAAACCTGTTTCTGTGCGTGTGTGCGCATGTGTGTGTGCAGGGTAGAACTTCACAATAAATATCCTATACATAAGCTACAAAGTTTCTTTACCTAAAATTCTGTTCAAGACATAGTCTGACAAGGTACCACTGATCAGACACAAACATTATTATATTGTGGGCAAAAGGTAATAGGTAGGTCCCGTACTCGAGTTCGAGTGTTGGGTTCCGGTGCTTATATTCAGTCTAGGCAACCAGCGACATAGGTGGTGTAATCTAGGGTAGGTTGTGGGTAGTAAACAATAAAAAGGATGTGAAAGCAAAAATTGAATTAAGAAAAAGAATCAAAATATTGTATTTTATATATATTAAAATATCCAATGCAATGATGAGTTTCCAACTTACTTCGGGCTGGACTTGCAAAGCAGCATTGAAACAGTCTGCTGCTTTATCAAATTCACCATTCAAGTTAAATAAAATGCCAAGACCAGTCTAAAAGACAAATGACCAACTATGAACCAACTAAGACTTAAGTTAACACTACAGTTCATAATGAGACAGAGGTTCCAAATGATCGAAAGGATTTGCATTTATATTCTCAGCTATGAAAGTGCACCTCCAATTACTAAGCAACGAGAATGAGAAAATAATATACTAAACAATCTTCATTATTAAATTGCAACTTATTTGTTTATATAATATTTGATAAATGAATGCTGAAGAGACAAGAATTTGACGAATCGACAAGTGTTGTCTCTGGGGTTCTGCAGAAAACACTTTGGGAAACTCCATTCCAGAAGCCGCCAGAACCAATTGTCTTAATTCTCACCAATTAACTAATAATTCTGTAGTTGCTTGAAAAACCTACATTACTTGAATTATAAGCAAGTTTGAAAACGGTGGAAGTGAATAACTGATCTGCTAGAAGCAAATCTGAAATGAAATGAAATCAATCATAATAAGTGCAGTTATGATAATCAGTGAATGACTGGCACTAGGCTAAATGCTGTTTGCAATTGACACTTGAAGCAGTGAGAGTGAAGACTTACTTGAATGTCTGCGTCGACATCTTTTGTTTCACTTTGAACCGCCTGGATGAATAGGTCTCTGACAGAATCCTCATTACTACACCACCCAATACAAAACAACAGATGCAACAGTTGGATGATAACTGGTCAACTAAAATCATGGATCTGATTAACTCTTCATATTATTTACATCTGCTTATTAAAACCAAATATAATTAAATCTACTACTTAACAAGAATTTAAACTCAGTCAGCAAGCAAATAATAATAATAATAATAATAATAATATTATTATTATTATTATTGTTAAACTGAAAATTTTTTGTGTGCCATATTACCAAAATGTCAGGAGCAAGGGCACATTACAGTCTATTAAAGATAAATAAAATATAACAGTCACAAAAAACAAAAAACGAATGGAAAACAATCTAAGGCAGAAGCGAATAAGATTTTCTACAGAAATAAGTATTTACATTTTTCTTAAAGGATGTCAGAGAACAGGATGATTTCACAATTATCGGTAGATCATCAAACAAAAATCTTAATAACTTGAGGAATTATTCAGAAGAGATTTCAAATGCACTTCAGAAATTAATTTCCTCATTAATGAAACGTAACAAACTGCACATAATAGGATTTCATTTCTAATATCAAATCAATGAACATATGTCATATTTCAATAGAAATAATAAAGATCATAAAATGAAAAAAGAAACTTCGGTTAACTTCGTGATTCAATGAAACTTTCATACAGGAAAAATGTCAAAGCAGACACAAATTTTTTAATGACTACTAAAAGCCAATTGATGTCAGACAAGTAACGATGGCATAAACGCTAACAATTCACAAACCCACTAAGCACATTGCAGAAGAGCTACAATGAACAAAGACAACGGCATGAAGACATTACCTTACGTATCCCCATCCATCCGCTTCTATCTTCATATCTGGTGGAACAAGATGAGAATAACGTGGATTCTTTCGAAGCCATTGAAGCAAAGTATCGTACGCAAGCACTTTTGAGGACTCGTTGAGGTAGCTAACAGCCAAAGCCATAAGGGCAACCAAATTGTCTGGTGATAATGCCATGCATCTAAACACACATGAAAGACAGGAGAACAACGCCTGGAATACTAGAAACATTGAAAACAGCTGCTTCAAACTGCTTAAAGGTCAACACATGCAATAACTCAGCAGATGGAGAAAGCACTGAAAGTGTGTGTGAGAGAGAGAGAGAGACAAAGTATTCACTCAGTATTTTAATCAAACTCTTAACTTCACATCCGTAAACCAGAGGTCAGAGATTAGACACACGTTCATTGTCTGTGAGAGAGTATATTGTGATTACTTTTTTAACGCAGGAATGGCAAAACGATCCTGTTCATTTGCTGACTGAGTCGAACCCAAATACTGCCATCGCTATAAACACATGCACCACAACAAATACATTAGCAATTACAGCTTAAGCATAAAGGTAATCTTAGCAAAAATAGTTTATCACATAAAGATGGCAATCTAAAGAATAATTCAAATGTAAGGTAAAGGTAGGTAGGTTCTGTACTCAAGTCTGAGCATTAGGTTTCGGCACTTATCGCCGGTCTAGGCAATCAGCAACATTGGTTGTATAAGCCATTAATCTGGGGTATGTTGCCTTTACGTTCTCCAGACCCACATTCAGTTCATTACAAAAACTAAAAGTCTCATTTTCTTATCCAGTGACTCTAAAGCCAGGAGCTTCTTCTCTGAGTAGAAATATAAGAGTCCATAATAATACAGTCCATCACATTCAGCAAAATGTCAGTTTTGTTAAAAACGTTCACTCTAACCACAGCATCCGTCGGATCTTTCTGAGCGGCCGCTTCAAAGAGGAGGACGGCATTTGTGATGTCACCCATCTTCAGTCTCTTCAAACCTTCGTCAAATGGATCCGGATGATCTGACAGCGGATTTTCCTCTTCAAATTTGTATTCCTGCCAAACAACAAGGATCCAAAAAAGTATCCACAAGTGATATCCTACATCACGCTATTACACTTTGACTATAATCATGATCTATGGATCAGTTGTCAGTATAATAATAATAACAACAATAATAATAATAAAATTAATAATAAATCATATATGCAGCATGCTTACATGACCATGTTTTCTCTTGTTGAAATATACATGGTATAAGCATGGTACAAAATGTTTAGTTCCAGACCACAGGTGCAGAGTTTCAGCTTTTCTGCCACAAGATTTGAAATTCATGATGATAATTTTCAATAAAGTAAACAAAGTTAAACCTTACAGTATTTTCAAATTCTGAAGCCCAAGAATTTGCTTCATCAAACCTAGAAATTAAAATAGAAATGGAATGTGAAAAACGTGGAAAACATTTTTGAAAATCAACTAAAGGCATAAAAACAGTTGCACCAAGCAACGAGAAAAACTAAATCTTTTCACTAAATATAAATAGAATTGTCAGAATTTAAATATATCTTCAGTAATATATAAATATTTATTCCTAATTTAATCAGTAAATATATATACATATATAACATACAAATATATACATGCATATCCCTGTATATGTATGTAAATAAATTGGAATATCAATGGTTATGCTCAGGCAGAACGATATTGACGCCATAGAAGTCGATTGATTGATTCAATGAAATAACCTAAAATCAGTTCCATCTTTAAGAAAATTCCACAATTGATCATCGAGATTACTATCCCGACTGAATTCCTCTTTCCATTGATCTGCTAAAGACTACAAACACAGGCAAATGCTGTTCTAAACAAAGCCATGACTAGATCACAAGAGAGCACATGGTGAGCATTCTTCTAATGAGCATCATGAACTTCAAAATGTGTCTAACTATGAAGAGCACAAGCACTGCTGTCGACAAAAACCTCAATTCACTGAAGACAGTGAATGGAATGCCTGAATTTGTGAGAATAGTTAAAAATTCTAATGCAAATTTTTAAACCTTTCAAACAAATTCTGAAACCATGACACAAAACAAATAAGATCATCAAACATTCATATTAGATTCAAATTCTTCAGTCCAAAAAACCCCATTTTCAGTGATCACAAAGAACTTTTGACCATTTCTCAGAACCAACATAACAGTGAATATTCATTGCTCAGCAAAAGCACCATCACCACCACCACCACCATCTCTACCACCACCACCACCACCACCATCACCACCACCACTTACCTTACCATCAGATGATTCTGCCTTCTGAAATTCTTCAGACCTGATTAAATTATTTGACATCAAAATTTAATCAATTCATTTTCAGATGTTAGTGATACCAGGCAATGGCAAAACCAACTGCAATTGGTAGACAATTATTACCAGAACTGGTGAACATGCAAAAGAGAAAATGCAGCAATGCAAGCAACATCCCATCTGCAGTGTCCTTATGATCTAACTATGAAGAGCACAAGCACTGACATTCACAAAAACCTCAATTCACTGCAGACAGTGAATGGAATGCTCGAAGTTGTGAGAATAGTTAAAAATTGACTAAAAGAATAATTGACTAAAAGAAATAATTGACTAAAATAATAATAAAACAATAATTGACTAAAAGAAAGACGATTACAACTGCTTGAAATCTTCAACTGAAAGCCAAGAACTTGGCATCAGAGAACCTCAAACTCATACTGAAAAAATTCTACGATTTTGTATTTTCTAAACATATCATCAACATCTAAACTAGAAAAAAAATCAAACACACAAATTTAATTTGAATTAGATTGAATTGCTGGAAAGCATTTCAATGTGTCGACACAATTATGAAATTCAACTTACCAGTCAGCTGCTGATAAGTCCAACTCTTTTACAAAATCATGAGACCTACGTTGACACATGACAGCACTTAGTTTAACTTAAAAACTTGCACAACAACTTAAGCTGTAATAAATCATCAACAATAAAAACTCTCATCAAAAAAATATTCCACAATCGAAAGGCATTGAATGCCTGTTGCTGCAAATGTGACATTTTAAAGTTAAACTCTTAACCAGTTCATAAACAGCACAAAAATTGATGGCTAAATTATATGTTTGTAAGATGTCATTGCTAAATTGCTTCTTCCATTCAGCCAACCACTGGGAAGAATAGTACTGTAAATGGCAGTAGAGTAAGAAGACCATATTTGGCTAAACATAAACTACTTAGCTTCTCCTGATAATAATCAGTCACATCTATCACATCACATTAAGTCCTTGTGTACATTACAAGGTCAACTGAAAAGCAACAACTTGAATAACGTCGCGACGAAACAACGTTATTTTTACAGTAAAAAATGATACATTTTATTATGACGTTATATTCCGTAGTCAATTTCAAAATGTGGGTCTCTTTAGTTTTTTGGCCATATTTCAGCAAACACTAAAGATATCAGCATGAAATTTGGAAATTGCATCAAAAACATTCCCAGGTATATGGCCTATAAATTTCATTAAAATCACTATACACGCAGCCGAGATATTAAATATCATAAAGGGGTGCCCATTTCACTTTTACACCCTGTATTTGTCAAGATAGGTTAACATTCTTGTGAACATAGCCTTTTCAATGATTTTTGAGAACACCGGTAAATTGGCTATAGGCCTATAATTAGATTCAATATGTTTTGAGCCTGATTTAAATATTGGAATGATTTTAGCAATTTTAATTTTATCAGGAAGAATGCCTGTCTTAAAGGAAGTATTTATAATTTCAGATAGAGCTTCAGCTATGATGTCAGCACTTTCAATGAATACCGGTACATGTTGGTTTAGATTATCATATCCAGCAAAATTTTTATGTTTAAGGTTTAGGATTATATCTTTTGCCTCAGCAGGTGTAGTTGGAAATATCTGAAATATATGATTACTTTCATTATCTTTTAGTGTATCATTAATAGAGTGGTTAGCATGGGTAGGTAGAATACCTTTTGATATTTCTAATCCTACATTCACAAAGTAATTATTGAACCTGTCTGGGATTGAGATATTATTAGTATTAAGCAAATCATTATCATTTAGAGGATTTAATGAAATTTCAGGGTTAATTTTGGAATTTTTATTTAATAAATTGTTTATAGTTTTCCACATGTTTGAGCTAGAATTTAGAGATTTTATTATTTTACCTGAGAGGTATATCTTTTCAGCATGTCTTAGAAAATTTTTGAATGCAATTTTTAACTGTAACCAATGTAATTTTTAAATGTAATCTATAACATCATGGGAACAGATTAAATGCCTCTGAGAGAAATTAACTCTGCAGCTAAATCATCAAATAATGCATGCACTTAATGAGGGAGGCTATGCATAAATAAAATGCTGCTAAAATAAACTGGACTCAAATTTGCAAAAATCCTCATGACATTAAATCACTGAAAACAAAATAAAAGTGCAACAAAGTCAGATTATAAAAGAAATGCTATTAAAAGATTTTTTAACTAAGCAGCAAACTCACAAACAAAACTACAATTCAATTAAAACTACAAGTTTCAGCAACAAATGATTCAATCTGGAGTCAAAACATTCAATAAATAACAACAATTTGATTCAACCAACTTCAGATCATTGAAACAGAAGAACATAGAAGCATTAAAATAACTAAATAGTAAAATTTCTCTCTGACATTTGTTGCTTAGGCACTTTGAATTGAAGTTTTACCTGAAATTGGAGCACAAAACTTAGAAACAGAGATCAGGATGTGAAAGCCAGGGTTAATTTTTATCACTCAAAGCATTGATACAATGTCCTAAACATGCAGGTCATTGACAAACATTGGAGATAAACTTACTGGCTTTCGTGTTCATTTCCTTCTAGAAATTCTCTCGCCCAAAGTGCATTTTTTGTATCGGAAAATCCAGACTCCAGAAACTCCGATGCCCACTGGGTGCCGAGCGGCTGAGCAGCCGCCATGCCGAGCGGCTGACTGCTCGTTGGCTCGAGGTACTCATCAGCCCAATTCTCAGCTAAATCAATCACTGAAGGACCTACAACAGTCAATTAACAAATGGCTGCACATTTCCACGAAAATGGTCAAGTGATTCAAAAATGACATACAGCCACAAATCTCTTCATGGCAAATGAGTTTTTTTCTCTTGATCATTTGACAGAAGATGACTCTTAGCCAAAACTCTTAAATCAATTCTGCACCAGCCAACTGCTTCTGAATGAAAGAAACATTCAGCAGATTAACAACTGAACACAAATGAACATTAATTCATCTCTAGTTTCTTCAAATCTTCGCCTGCCTTCCATCAACACTTCCAATTTTTTCCCTCAACAATCTCAGCATGGATGATCAAAACATGGATGCTATGATTATATAACTTGTAAGGGTGCTTTTGGGATAATAAATTATATAAATAAATATTATAAAAATAATTAACATAGAATATAATTAAAATGAGCTATAGTAATGAAACATAGATACAATATAAAATGGGGCGTCATCTTATGGGCAGTTGTAGAATTGAATTTGTAGTGCTGGTTTAAAAGTGCAATAAAGTTTATATATATATATATATATATATATATATATATATATACATATATATACACACAACTTGTTGTGCATATGTAGAGGGTTCCTTGACTGTAAGCAGGGAAGGTGCTTACATAACTCACCAACTGTCAACAAGACCTCAAGGAATTCAATACTTAAAATAAAAATAATCATCACCAATTGTTCTCTTAATGATCCCAGATTTGATTAACCCTTTCACACCTGCAACCAATACATTATGAAGAATAAATATATTGGCCTTACGGGATGAAAGTGTTAAATCACCTCTGAGCCGATCTCCAGTTAGGACTTGTGACAAGTTTTCAGAAAGGGATTTTCAAAAGTTCCTTCAAATTTTTAAAATGTAATTGCTCAGCCAAAACAAAAACAACAGAACAACTGAATAAACGAATAAGAAGGCAGACGATACACCGACCTTGTATCAGTTGTTCTCTGGCGCCCTCTATCTGTTGCATTTCTTGAAGCAATGCACCCATCTGGAATGTTGTTGGAGCATTTTGAAAATGATGTTGTTCAGCTAGAAATTCATTCACAAGCTAAAACCAACAAAAAAGTGCACTGCAATGAATGCAATGCGTTTTCTTTTGGTCCAAATGAAGGTTGATGATAGGACAAGAGCCTATATTGCAGATGTTTTTAAAGAGCAGAAATTACTTTTCACTGAATCAGAAGAAGAGATTATGGCAAAGCAGAATTAAAAATGGAGGCCATTCGAACAAGAAACTTCATAAGTCAAGAAGTCATCCTCACATCCAACATACTAAGAGCCGTGAATACAGAGGCATGACTGATTTCAGTTAGATTCACAAAACAGTAAAAATTTAAATATTAAATATCTTCTGCTTCTTTGATAACTTGAATATTGTGCAAAGGTGCAAATGCTCTGAGACTCACCTCCTCTTCTGCTCCAGCTTCAAAAGGAACATTCTGACAAAGACAAGAAAACAGTAAAACAATTAAATCAGTCTGTTTAAAATTAAAATTAAATCAGTCTGTTCACCTTCAAAACTACTATGGAGCCAAGAAGTAATTTTTGACAAAAAATCAGCTATTTCGGAAAATAGACAAATATTATCACTATTTGCACATCACATGACTTACGTTGAACAATACAAAATAAATATAATTCATTTAGACTGCTATCTGATAGATATGAAAAAAGCATACCAAACCATAAGGCAGGCGATTGGCTGATCTTCTCAATCCATCCTGAACAGACAAAAACAACTAGGCAATTAAGTTTGCCATTTTCAAAGCTCTCATTCCATCGATGAAAGGCTTTGTCATTTGAGTTGCATTTTATAAGTTCAGAGGATATTCAAAACTAACCATTGCTCCCCTATTTTACCACTTCCACTTCTCTGTTTCAGTTTTTTTTCTGTTTCAGTTTGTTCATTTTAGTTTTCTCTTTGTAAACATTAATTTAGCATCAAAAAGGTAAAGGTAGTCCTGTACTCGAACAAGTGTAGGGTCTGGCACTCATCATCATCAGCTACTAGGCAAGCAGTGATGCAAGTGCTTAATATAGAGTAGATGGCCATTACTGTCTCTAGACTTGTGTCTTACCTAATCTAGGATAGGTTACCATTACTTCCTCTAGACCCATGCTTTACCTCAACATTAAAAATGTAAAATAAGGAGAAATTTAATAACCTTTGACCACACCAAAACTGTTAAGTTTACAAGTAAAACTTAAAGTAATTTTAATATTAAAATCGATAGTTTGACAATGCCCGTGCTGTGCTGTCGTCCATGACCGGAAGTGTCTGAGCACTGTTTTGTAGTGCTAAATTCTAGAGTCTGCATAGTCAGATACCTAACAAAAACTAAACATTTTCAATTTCAAATAGCAAATACAACTATGACTGTAGACATTGAAATACACAGTAAGAGTTTTTGTTCACTGTTTGTAAAGCCAATGAAGTAATTCATCTAACAGTTGAAGCTCCACACCTCACGATCACTAAGGCCACAGCCACAAGCCACCCATCAGTCTTAAAGATTTGCTGAACGACCATAATAATGATAATCCATGTTCAATTCTAAAACAACAGAAAAAATACCAAGGAGATAACCTGTTTATAGGCCTTGTCTTGAGTCAGATGGGATGTCAGTTTCATCAGTGGATTGGCACCACCGCAGTCCCTGTCCACTAGCTCCTTGAAAGCTGCCATTGAATGAATAATGTCTTCTAAAGCACTGAATGCTACGAAAGTAATTGGTAGAACAACTTCATTCGGTTTTTCATCTGTTCATTTATCCATTCACATCAACTACAACAGATCAATAAAGAAACAATCAAAATCCTCTTAAACAGTTCCAAATAAAATGAAACCAAACAGCTCTCCCATCAGTGCTTTTCATCTTACACAAGCTCCTGGATCATGTCACATACCATTAGAACTGCAAATATGAAAATAAATATGACTACTGAGTAATTGGACCGAATGGCTTCCATTCTAGTACCACAACAACTGGCAACAAGGCAGAAGCTTATCCTCTTGTGACCCTGTCTAAACTGTAGAGTGGAAAACATCTTTGCAATTATCACTTTAAATTATTTATTCTAATATATTAAAGTATCAATAGATTAAGTATGTATGTTTTTATATATGCAACTATTTAACCTGCTTTAATTCCTATTAAATTAGATCATAGAAATCAGTTGTTCCCATTAAGAGACAGTCAACCTTAGGCCACTTCTCTTAAGTGCATAAATTCTGCTTTAGTGCATAATGGCTACATCAGTTCAAAAACTAAATGAAAGTCTACTTCAAGTTGGTCGATCTTAGTTGGCAAACCTAAAATTCTCCAAAATAATCCTTCCATAGGATTCCAACTCAACTGAAAAATATAAACTCTTAAATTTGTCTTCTTTCTTTCAATGATTCAGTATTTCACGTCTTATAATTTGCTTGCAATCTTGGTCTAATATTAGATAAAAACACTCATTTTTCAAAGCATATCATCTTGCTTGCAATCACTGAATCTGAGACAAATGCAGAAGTAGACATATCAACTTGTTCGCATCATTCATTCTTCTGACAAATACTTTGACTTCAAGTCATCAAACAACTGAAATTTTCTTTACATTGTATTCAGAGATCTCCAGGTAGATTTGCTACCAGAACAGTTAACTAGGAACTCATCACATACATTTTCAAATCACTGGTTACCAACCAAATTCACTCTAATCACTTTCAGCAATCTTTTCTCCTTTCTCCGCAGTTCAAAACTATCGGCAATACCTGGCTGAGGCATGAATGCATGCTCCCACCACAGGCAAACAGCAGCTTAAGTAAGATCAAGACTAAATGACGGATTTCAACTGCAAAGGGAGACAATGGGCCTAATGGAGAACATTTTTTAAGGATGAGGTGGCAATGTGTTATCTTTTAGCTTCAACTCCATTTTATTCACTTCCATCAAGCTCTTGCAACAAGTAATTCTTTATTCAGTGGCCGCCCCCATGCTCTGGAACTCATTGCCTCAGCATGTGCACATTGCAAATTCATTACAGATTTTTAGAACAATATTAAAACCCCATCTTTTTGACATGGCTTATCCACCATAGACTGTCGCCCGTTTGTCCGGCCGGATACCCTGGATTTGACCTGGATCTTTAATGATTTGGATTTGGTGTACCATCTGATGATGCTCCTGTACATTATAAAGTGACGCTATAGAAGTTTAAGAATAGATTAGTTAGATATGTACCAGAAGCATAATAAGTATTTAAATAAGTATTTAATTCTAAGACTTTTAATAACATCTTTAACTTCTATAGCGCCACTTCACAATGAATAAAGGTATCAGCCGATGGCACTCTAAATAATAAAAATCGCAAAAGATCCGAGTCAAATCCATGGTTGCCATTAAACAATTACATGAACCCTAAAGCAATTCAACGCCAAATAGACTCAGCGTCAATAAAACCATTCAGAATGAAAAAGAATTTAATACGAAAATAAAGAGAACGCTTACTTCTTGCAGTCTCCGCTCCAAAGTCCGAAGAACAAACTCAAGTTACTCACAACACATGCATAGAATTCAATATCCTCTGATTGCTCTGATTCAATCTTTCAATACTGAATTCTATGGAACAGAGGCGACATGTTCCATAGACTTCTTCACATTGGCTATTAATAGACGTCAATGCTTCAGACTCATGGAGTTATTATTAGAGGAGACGGCATTACGTCATTTCTAACCAGACTGCGTGAAGCCAGTAGCGCGTAGGCTAAAAATAGCACCTCCATTGTTAGCGGCCATTGTGGTTGAATCAGGCGTGGGGGTAAAGTTGACAGTTGATGACAAGGGGAGGGGCAGTGTTATTTCTAGGATTTTGAATTTGGGGGGTGGTGTCGGGAAAATCGGGGGAGGGTGTCGCAGTGGCGGCTCTAGGATTTGGCAAGTGGGAAGGGGGGCGTTGGAGGGGGGGCAACTTCTAATCATGGGGGGCCAATTATTTATTGTTTAATGTATGTAGCATTAAGTATAGGGTCCAAACTGGGGGGCCACTGTGGGGCCAGGCAGTCAATAGGGGGGGGACGGGCCCCCATGGCCCCCCCGGTGGAGCCACCACTGGGGTGTCGGAATTTTTAAGTCTCTTTCCGGAAAAAGGCTGACAAAAAAGGTCATCCGACAATAAAAGTTTGGGGGAGGGGTGTCCTTTATTGGGGGGAGGGGGTGTTCAGAGCTAATTAGTATCCATTTTGCATTGTCACATTACCAAATTTTGGGGGTGTCGACCTCAAATGGGTGGTGGTGGTGTTGAGGGGTGTTAGGAGGGTGTAAAAATATCCCTGGAAGGGGTCGAAAATTGCCCAAAAATTGTTGACATAATTAATGGACAACCCCATGCCTTATTGAAACACGATTAATGTCATCCAATAGGCTGTCCACTTGCTATTTTTCAAACACAAATTTCGAACAATAGCATCTTAATCAGTGGCGGCTCCACAGGGGGCCCCGGGGGGTGTGCCCCTATTGAGTGCCTGGCCTCCCAGTGGCCCCCTGTTGGGACCCTATACTTAATACTACATACCTGACAACAAACGGTAGGCCCCATGGTTAGAAGTTGCCACCCCAACGGCCCCCCACTTGCCAAATTCTGGAGCCGCCACTGGGCCCAGGGTGGGTCCGTGCCCCCTATTGAGTGCCTGGCCTCCCAGTGGCCCCCTGTTGGGACCCTATATTTAATACTACATACCTGACAACAAACGGTAGGCCCCCATGGTTAGAAGTTGCCACCCCAACGGCCCCCCACTTGCCAAATTCTGGAGCCGCCACTGGGCCCAGGGTGGGTCCGTGCCTTCTATTGAGTGCCTGGCCCCCAGTGGCCACCCTGTTGGAACCCTATACTTAATACTACATACCTAACAACAAGCGGTAGGACCCCCTGATTAGAAGTTGCCACTCCAACACCCACCCACCACTTGCCAAATTCTGGAGCCTCCACTGATCTGAATCTCCATTTTCATTACATACTATTAAAAAGTTCTTAGATCATTGATAAAACATATCCGCAGCTATTCCACATGGCTCAGCTGATGATTTTTTGGGTCTACCAATGTGGCTGCCGTTTGGGAATTTCCCAAATAGTTGGCTTCAGCCAAATGACGTAATGCCGTCTCCTCTAATAATAACTCCATGTTCAGACTCCCTTTGGTCAGAAGTTCAACTTGGTTGTCCAGCCTGATATCCGAAATTTTGAATTGGGTCTTGCGCGACAGCGATTTGGTGTGACATAATAAAGTGGTGCTAAAGAAGTCGATATTTAGATTGATAGAGTAGATTGTAACTTGTAATCAAGATCGTGGGGACTGCTTCAGTGCTTCTATGTAGAGACCTCTGGTAAGTCTGGCTGGATCAACCAATGAATTATTACTTACTAGCCGAGAAAGGCAGTGAGCTGTAAATCGTGGGATTATCGCTCGTTTATATAAAGTCACGGGACGCATGTCAATTTACTTGTACAGCAATGCAATATCGTGGATTTGTGATTGAATAGTTTCAAAATGCCATTTTATTGCTCGGCTTTCGGGTGTAAAAACAGGGACGGAAAGGAGACGCGAGCGAAGGGTATTACCTTCCACAAGTTAGTAGTAGTGTTGTGTTATTTATTTTTGTGTTTCATTTATTGAAGCGATGTTTTATCGATAGTCTGAGAAGTTCAGAACCTGCCGGGTCAAACGCCGGTGTGTGAGAGAAATGCACCCACATAAAGCTAGCAGCGACGTTTAATTTTGGCGAAAACATTTTCTACTTAACTGTCAATATAATGTACGAATGAATGTTACATTACTCACTTACATATTACGTTAAAGCAGCGTACATTCCACCTGATGCATTAATGCTTTAATCAATGTTAAAATGGTGGGATTGCCTATAGAATGCCAATACATCTGCTTTTAAACTATCATGACAGTGCATGCAGTAGCTATATAGCTAGCTTTGTGTTTGTCTGTGCACTGCAATGGTGATGTGCTTATAAAATATATCACTTACGGTGTCTTCAGCTAGCATAGTTTTATTTGTTAATAGATTTATAACTATTAAACCGTGTTTTTGTAAGAACAGACTGCACTGTAGGCCAGAACTATGTGGATGCATATTCTCATTGTTATGTAATTTGTCTGTGCTTGCTTGCTTACTTTGTGTCTATTTTCAAAAATTTATCTTCACTTGTTAAATAAAACTATGCAATTAGTGTTTAATTGTGTACTACAATAGTAGTGTATCGGTAGCAAGTCTGTGCGTGCAGGCTGGCTCACACTTTTCATTTGCTATCATCACTGCCTTTAAGTGTGGCTTGCAAAGACTGAAACTTTTATATATCTCTAATATATTTGGTATGGTTATCAAAAGTGAACTGATTAAAAACTGGCACAAAAATATTGTGATTGGTGCCTAAAGACATTGCTTGGTGTATCGTTGTGTGCTTATCTACGCTTTTCAATACCTTTTTCATGCATGTTTATGCCAAAAATTAATTTATTCTTGAATGTGAAATTTTTCATAAGGTGAGATTTGTCCTGTTTATAGTTGTTATTTGCATTACAAAAATTTTTCATTATTACAGGTTTCCATCCAACAAGCAACGAAGTGACCGATGGGCAGTTCGCTTACGCCGACAAGGTGAATCAAGTGGCAGTTTGTGGAAGCCTGGCAATTGGGCTGTTTTGTGCTCTGAACACTTTCTTCCGAGCGATTTCTTCTGGCAGTGGGGCAGAAAATTGATAAAACCAGATGCTGAACCAACCGTCTTCTCTTTTGCTAAAGATGTTAAAAGGCGAAAGGTTCATGCTGATAGAAGTTTTCCAACTGCAGCAAATGAAGAAGTGGTGAGCCAAGGTCATAGTTCAAAGGAGATGGACACGTTGGCAGAAGTCTGTGTAAATGATGGTGCTACTGCTCTGGTTACTGCAAGTGTCACATTGCCTGATCACGAATACTGCATAAAACAAAGTCCGAGAAAGTTGGCAGGAACAGTACGTTCTCTTGTGCAGCGACTGCATGACAGAACTGCTACTTTGCGAAATGCACAACGCCGTGAAAGCAGACTTAGAGGTAAAGTTGCCGATTTGCTGAAAAGAATGAAGAGCATGCAGCTGTTGACTTCCAAGGCTGAAGATTTGTTAGAAGTGTATAAAGACATGCCTCTGAACCTACTGTCCGGCAAAATTGGCAGGCAATTTGGTAATGAACAGAAACAGTTCGCTCTGACGCTACATTATTACAGCCCTGCTGCATACCAGTTTGTTCGACGTCGCTTTCGTCTTTTGCCGTGCCCTCGCACGATTCGTAGCTGGCTGTCATCATTTGATGGGAGTCCAGGACTTACTATGCAGTCGTTTGATACCATTGCAGCAAAGAACAGAAGTTGTAATACAACGCAATCAATTTACAAGTTATGTGCTCTGCATGTGGATGAAATGGAGATAAAAAAGCAACTGGATTTCGACAGAACGTGTGGCAAAGTGTACGGCTTCACTGACATTGGATCTGGTTAGTGATCATTTTATGTGTTTAAACATTTGCACACTGGCATACCTGTGCTTATTTTACAGACCTAAACAAGGAGTATGCTTATACTTATTGTTCTGTCAAATTGTAATAATTAGAAATTAATTCATGATTCTTATTGTAAGTATAGATTGAACATGCCATAACAGTTAGCAGAGGCTAATGCTATGACATGTTCAATGATTTGTTTTGTACAAGTTATCTTTTAGGCATCCAGCATAGGAGGATGCGTGTAGAATCCTAAACTGTAATTAACTTCTTTTCGCCAGTTACAAACTGGCTGTGACAATGATGCATTAAACATTGAACACATGTTGCATTCACCACAATAACTTTTCGTTCACTTTAAACCATTAAATAGTTAAGCATCATTCAGTACTAAAAATTTTCAATGCCTTTTCTGCTGTTCCACATCAAACTCATGACAATTTCTGAATGTTCTCGTATGTTCAGGACCACTTGACGATGATCAGCAACCTCAAGCAACAAAGGTTCTCATGGTCCTAGCGGTTGGCATAAATGGTCACTGGCGTCTGCCATTGGCGTACTGTTTGACTGATGGAACAAATGCAGAGTTGCAAGAAACGTTACTGAGGTCAGTCATTTGCAAATTGTGGGATTGTGGTTGTTTAGCTATATCAGTTACGATGGATGGATTGGCAGCTAATCAGAAAACTTTCAAAAATCTTGGAGCGTGTTTGGATCCTGGTAAACTTGTCAGCATTTTTCCACATCCACATCCAGACTGCTGCGAATTAAAGGTTGCTGCAATTTTCGATGCCTGCCATATGATGAAGTTAGCTCGTAACTGTTTAAATGAATATCAGATATTAACTATTCCTGGATCTGGTAAAGTAAAATGGCAGCATATTGAGTTATTGCACAAGAAGCAAGTTTCGGAAGGACTTAATCTAGCCAACAAGCTGTCAAAATCACATTTAGATTTTAAAACTCAGAAAATGAAGGTGAAATTGGCTGTGCAGGTAATTTCTGCATCATGTGCAAAGGCAATGGAATTTCTGAGAAAAAGTAATGTTGCGGAATTTCAAGACTCTTTAGCAACGGAATTATTTCTTCTAAGACTTGACAGATTGTTCGACTACTTGAACTGCCGTTCACCGATTGGCAAAGGTTTCAAATCACCAACCAACGTCAGAAATGCTGCGATGAGAATGGCTTTTTTGCGAGAGACGAAGGAGTTTCTGCTCAATCTGCAAGACTCTACAGGCATACCTGTGGTGCAAACAAGACGTCGTATGTTTGTGATAGGTCTTTGTATCACAATTGACAGCATCATCTACCTCATCGAGAAGCTATTGCTGGCTGATGGACTTAATGGTGTCAAGTTGCAATTCTTGCTCTCCTATAAGCAGTCTCAAGATCACATTGAGATTATGTTTGGGACGATCAGGAGACGTGGTGGTTGGTCCAACAATCCAACAGCGCTTCAGTTCAGAGCTTGTTATCGTGGTATCTTAAGTCACGTTGGCGTTGTTCCTTCTGAAAGTAGCAATTGTATGGTTGATGCAACGGACGATATCTTGCTGGATCAGTCCGATATGACTAGCAGTCAGGAAGAAGATATGTTTATTAATTCTGATGTTCTTCATGACGATCATTTGTATGCCAGCTTACTGCCAGTACTATCAAAATACGTTGAAAATGTGTGTAGCTACATTGCAGGCTTTGTCGTGCGTCGTCTGGTACCAAAACTGAAATGTAGCAAATGTAGAGAACTACTAGTTGACGCGAATAATTTATCTACTTCCAGCTGTTCATTCCTTCAACTCAGAAATAATGGTGGACTGATAGTTCCGTCGACTGGTGTAATTCGGATTGTCCACGTAGCAGAACAGCATTTACGCAGCATGATACCACTGGAAAAAGCAGTCAATACAATTTCACAGTTGGGGCGTCAGTTGGAAATTGCAGTTATAAAAGACATTGATTGCTGCAGTGTATTTGGACCCACAACAACCAGTCATATGAACAACACAGTTGTTGGCATTGACAATCATATATCAAGTTTAATTCGTCAGATAGTCAGATTTTATTTGAATATCAGAAAGTTTCATATTGTAAGAAATTTGAACATTCAACAGAAAGGTACCATCGTTCGTCAGTCATTGACCAAACTAGTGTTATTTAGAAACCAATAGCAAATAATAACTTTGTGGTATATTGACCTGTTTTGATTTATTAATGTTGTGTTTTGCTGTTCAGGATTTTGGCATTTTACAGCTGGTTATGTAATCTTATTCTGTTAAGGGACCAATTAAGTAAAAGTGTTCTACAGTATATAATTGCATTGTTTCGATCTGATCCTTAGCACTTTCATATATGCTTATCCAAGTACAGTATCACTGTAGAGGTGGATGCTTGTTTATGATTATTGAGGGGCAGTGACGCAGATTAGTCGCTTGAGATTTTGTTCTCTTCAGTTTGTTTATTAACTCGACAAATTTGAATGTTGCTCTTGCGAATTGTTAAAATTTTTACTCTTAATTTTTAGGCTGTTTCCTGCAGTTTATGTCGGTATATTTTTCTTTAACCAGTTTTATTTAACTTTGCCGGAATTTATAGACTCAGAATCAACATGACCTATTATCGCTCATTTCATTACCGTTACTATTTGTAATTGAATTGAATTTAGGCCTTCTCTTAGTTTTTACAAATTAAATTTTTACTCCACACTAATATTGGCTGCACTTTTGACCTCGTGCTGAGCTTGTGAGCCGCTGCATGAGCTGAAAGATAATTTGACTTTTCTTCACAACTTTATTTTACTCGTTAATCTCAGCCTGACATCATGACATTATTTCCTCTCTATTTGTTGATTCTAACTGTTCATTTCTTTTCCCCTAAGCTTGATATACGAAAACTGATTAATCATTGGACCTACCGCACTGCCGTTGATCAATACTCACATTTAAACAAAATTCCTATCTCCTTTTCCTTAACCCTCCGTTGTTCACATCTTCGTCTTCGCCGTTCGCATTTCCATCTCACCCGACGCACAGATATCATTATCATCCTTCTCGCTCTTTCAGGCGATATCCACCCAAATCCCGGACCATCCCAATCACACATGACACTATGCACTCTCAACATCAGATCCCTCACTAATCCTCAACACACACATTCACTACACGAACTTGCTAACACAAAATTAGACCCCTTCTTTCCAATACACATGCTTCACTCCTCAGCCATAGACATAGTTGCACTAACTGAAACCTGGGTATCTCCGTCTACAACTTCATGCCAGTTGATCGAGGCAACTCCACCTGGTTTTTCCCTCTTGAGCTTTCCCCGTTTGAAAAAATTTACCAACTGTTCTTCTAATCTAGGTGGAGGCACTGCTTTTCTTATTCGTGATCATATACAAATTAGCAATTCCTCTTCAATGAATTTCTCTTCATTTGAATGCTCATTAGTCACCCTTAATCTTCCTCTCTCAAAACTAACTATTTTTAACATTTATCGTCCCCATTATCATCAAAATACTCAGCCTCATTTGTGACATTCCTTGATGAATTTACCTCTTTTTGGGCTCTGCAGCTACAACTCCACACGAATTCTTAATTACTGGCGACTTTAATTTACACGTGGACAAGAGTGATGATCCTAACTCTACCCAATTCATGCAGCTGCTCACACAGACAAACCTCACGCAACACATATCTCTTCCAACTCACACTTTTGGACACACTTTAGATCTACTTATCACGTCATCTTCTTCATCATTATCTCCAATCTCAGCAATTAGTCAAGTCTCTCCATCTGATCATTTTCCCATCTTCACCATTTTAAGTATCTGCTCACCAACTCCTCCACCTCGTGGCACCTACTCATTCCATGCCGTCTCAACAAAATTGACATTGCCTTGTTCTGTGATAACATTAAGTCATCTGACCTAATTACTAACACCCCTACTACCCTGTCATCACTGATCGATAAATACAATTCTGTGCTTTCTGGTCTTCTCAATAAACATGCTCCTATCATCACTAGACCTTTTTCGTCTCATAACAGCAAACCCTGGTATAACTCTTTCATTCATGCTTTCAAGTCATTTCGCAGACGTCTTGAGCGAACCTACCATAAAACACATTCTCCATCTGACCTTTTAAATCTTCGTTCCACCACCAACCGCTATCATAATCTCCTTACATCTGCCAAAAAGAAGTACTATTCTAACATCATTTCAACAAATAGCTCAAATCCACGTAAGCTCTGGAAAACTGTAAATGATCTTTTCCATCGCAAAGACTCAAAACCTCTCCCTCAATCCATTTCCCTGTCAGAACTTGCTGAATCTTTTGCTAAGTTCTTCTCTGTAAAATCTCCAAGATTCGCAGTGTCCTCAAGTCTTTCACTATTACTCAAACCACCTCTCCTCATTATCCTCCTCCCCCACAACCTCCATGCAATTTATCCAGCTTCACTCCTACAACTGAAGAAGAGGTATCCAAACTTCTACTATCCTTGCCAAACAAACAATGTGATCTAGATCCCATACCTACCTCTTTACTCAAACAGTGTGCCACCGTGCTTACGCCTATTATAACTAGAATCATCAACCTCTCTCTTATCTCAGGCACTTTCCCATCCGCATTCAAAAACTCTTTTGTCACTCCTCTCCTAAAAAGCCTGGTCTTGACAGAGAAGATCTCAATAACTATCGCCCCATCTCAAATCTTTCTCTTCTATCAAAACTTACTGAAAAAATTGTGCTTTCCAGACTGAATGAACACCTTTCAAGTAACTCACTATATAATGCTCATCAATCTGCCTACACTAAACATCACTCAACTGAAACTGTCCTCGCCTACATTTATGACAGACTCTTAACTGCAATTGGTCTTCGCCAAGTTACTGGCCTTTGTCTCCTTGATCTCTCTGCAGCATTTGATACCATAGATCACAAAAATTCTGCTCGAGCGACTCTCTCTCTGGTTTGGCATATCTGAAAAAGCTCACAACTGGTTTGCATCTTATCTCAAATCTCGGTCTTTTCAAGTGTCCTGTCTTGGCCAAATTTCTCTTTCTCATATTATAGATTATGGAGTGCCTCAAGGATCTGTTCTCGGGCCTGTACTGTTCAGCCTTTACACTACACCACTTTCATCTCTAATTAATTCCCTCAAATTAAACCACCAACTCTATGCCGATGACACTCAGCTATTCCTTTCCTTCTCACCTCTTTCATTCAATGCTTCTATTATTGAGCTTGAATCTGCATTCTCGTCAATCTCTGCATGGATGTCATCTAATCTCCTCGCTCTCAACCCATCTAAGACAGAGTTTCTTTTAATCGGACTACCCCAACAACTCAAAAAAATTGACAATCCTAAACTAGTTTTGGCTCCTGACACCACAATAATCCCTGTTCCAACTGCTAGAAATCTCGGATTCAAATTTGACTCTTTTCTAAACTTGAATCACAAATCTCCCAACTTTCAAAAGCCTGCTTTATTCATATTCGTGACCTTCGTCGCCACGCCCTTGTCTTGATATTAAGACTGCATCCACAATCGCCACCTCTATAGTCCACTCCAAATTAGATTACTGTAACTCCCTCTACTATAACCTTCCCAAAGCCTCCATCAACAAATTGCAATCAATACAAAATGCTTTAGCTCGTGCTGTTACTATGTCACCTAAATTCTCCCATATTTCACCCATACTAAAATCATTACATTGGCTTAAAATAACAGAACGTATCCAATATAAGATAATAACACTTACACATAGCTCACTTCAGTCATCAAAACCTGTCTACCTTAGATCACTATTAACCCCTCAGCCTCCTCGACCCACACGTTCGTCATCTCATCTCACTCTGTCACGCCCGCTAAATCAGTCATCCCTGAAAATTTGCAACCGTGCCTTCTCATATGCTGCACCTGAACTCTGGAACTCGATCCCAGCTTCCCTTCGCACACTTGGACACTTTAAAACAATAAAATCTGATTCCTCATTTCCTATAATTCCCGCACTATCTCCTCAAGTCTTCAGGTCTAAGCTTAAATCCTTCCTGTTTCTGAAATCATTTCCGCCATAGCTGTAACAACCTAGCCTCACTGCCCTTCGGATATTGACCATTGCCTGGCTGATCCCACACCTTTCCTATAGCTATTTTAAGAGAGGCTGAGCGCCTAAGAATAAGCAGCTACTGTTGTGCTGCTTTCCAAGGCGCTATAGAAATCCACGAGATTTTACTTACTTACTTACTTACTTGTTTGTATTTCCTGACAATCACTCTTTTAAAGTGCATCTGCTGAAGCATTGTGTCAGAATTTTAGGCTTATAATTACAGTAGAACTTGGCATAAAAATTTTTGACTTGGCTGAATTAATAGAAGTGGCAGAATGTATTTGAATTGTGGAATTGTGGGCACCTAGTTGTTTTGGAAATAATCTAATCATCTCTGGCTTAAGTTTGATTTTTATGGATGTCCATGTTTTCTTGAGGTGTGAGTTGAGATGCGATATTTTGACCAATCTTTTAACTAAATGATGATGTTTGCGTATTTTGATTATGCAACTGTGCAGAAGTATTTGTGGCTTAGAATTTGCTTTGGAAATCTTAGTGTTTTGAATGAAACATTCATTGACGTAACTGGAAAACTGAAAAACTTTTAATGCGCAGCTTTAAAACTTCTGTAATTGGATTGAATTCTTTGCAGTGGCTATTCTAGACATTGGGGGGAGTTATTTTGGGGGGAACAGACATTGGGCAGGTCATACTACTTGCCAAAATGTAAAAAAAATTTGGGGGGAAACTTCAAACTTTGGGGGGAAATCCCCCAGAGAAGGCTTAGAATAAACACTGATTCTTTGGGTCTAAGTTTGAGTAAATAGTATTGCTTTGTCTAATTTATTTTAGCCTTTCGACAGCTGTATGTTGATTCTAATTATGTTGTGGAAAGTCGAGTTGTTTTTGCAAAATTGATTAAAATTGATTTTTTGAAAAATTGCTTTTTATTTCTTCTGGTATGAATCAGTTATTACTGCTACGGGCAATATTTGCAGTCCAGCTATGGCCAAATTAACCTGCATTTTATTATGAATATTATGAGAAAGTGTAACTCCTTTAGTTTTATGATATGTCTGATATAATGATAGTATCATGAGCTGAGACTAAAATTTAGCTACCATTCCATGCCCGCCCAAAGTGGGGGTGCAGCTGCACCCTCTGCAATGCACCCCCTGGAAAGAGGATGGTCTGCACTCCTGAATCCTGAAATACCGGGGTGCAGAGGACATTTTTTGCTTGTCAAGGATTTGAAAGAGAAAAATTTAACTTCGGAAAAATCTGCACCCCTGACCAAAATTCGTTCCGACGGCCCTGTGCCATTCGATAATTATAGGCATAGACCCAGTGTTGGAGTTGTGAAATTTGAGCTGGGAAATTGAGGACTGAAATTCAATGCATGACAGAAACTGCATGTACCAGATATGCGATTTTTGGGAGTGTTGCAAAGTTAGCTGGAGGTTCAGCCAACCTCTCCCCTCCCGGCAACGCCCACCCTGTATAGGCCGACTACGCCCTCTTACAAAGTTGCGTTTTTTAACAATGGTCGATCTTATTAACAAAATGAGTACAAACGAACGAAAACAATTAATTATTGATTTATTCAGTTGTAATTGGAAAGGTTGTCAGTGGCGGAACATTTCACTATAGGTTAATTTAATAGTGTAAATAATGACTGGCTTGCACTGGCATGGCTAAAGTTGCCAAACGTTGCCATGCGTCACGTGACATCCGCCTGGACAGCAAGCGTGCCATTTGCAGATGCGGGCTATGCGCTACGCTGCCATTCTCGTCTATTATTATAATTCATTGGGATCAACCGGTTGGATCTTACTTGTTCTAGCTTTTTTATTCATGAACTCTATGCTGTATATGGATAATGGATATTGGATAATATGGCGATTTAAGGTCTCATTAAGTGGACGAGAAGTGGGTTTCCTCTGTTTTGAGTGAAATTGGAGTAATTTTGTCACAGGATGAATGACTCTAAGAAGTAAGTGAATGTGTTGATTACGATGAAGCAGCAAAGGATTTTGCGCCCCAATCTGTGTTTCCAAATTCCAAATTTTGTTTCCAAATTTATTATTATTATTATTATTATTATTATTATTATTATTATTACATGACCAACATCATAAACAAAAATACATGTCTCAAGAAACTTAACTAACTTATACTAGAAAAGAATCAAAATTAACACTAGAATACAAATTATTTAGTAACTAAACAGTTGTGAACTTGAGATTATAATTTAGCATAGAAAGTAATTAGCTGATCAGAGGTTGGGTAAAACCGAAGATTAGACAAACAAGAACCGGCAGAGAGGAACACCCGAAAGTAGTCCGATCGGTCCATAGATATCTGAATTGATAGGTAATGGAAGAGTAAAGACATAAATAAGTAAGTATAAATCACATATTACAAATAAAACAGCTAAATATCACAATACATTATCGAGAAGAAAGTGAAAAACATACGAACCAAGAATTGCACAAGATACGAGATCCAAAGACTTCCATATGTAAACTCCAATCGATTCAAAATGCCTTAGCTCGTGCAGTAACTAAATCGCCTAAATTCTGCCACATTACACCATTACTCAAATCTCTCCACTGGCTCAAAATAACAGAACGCATTGAATATAAAATAATATCGATGACTTATAACTCACTCCATACATCAAAACCTGTCTACCTAAGAAATCTGATAATTCCACAACAACCTGGATCTACTAGATCTTCTTCTCATGTAACTCTCCTTCGACCTCTGAATCAATCATCTCTCAAAATTTGCAATCGTGCTTTTTCATACGCTGCACCTGAGCTTTGGAACTCAATTCCAATATCCCTTCGCTGTCTACATCAGAGCCAAATAACAAACTCTGAGTCACAATTTTCTCCCCTTCTTGCAACATCTCCTCATGTTTTTCTTTCTAAACTAAAATCATTTCTCTTTATAAAATCATTTCCTCCATAGCTGTAGCGTCCTGCCCACTCGCCCTTTTGATTAAATGACCCGGCATGAATGACCCACCTTTGGCTATAGCTACTTCATTTGAGATTAAGCGCATAGGAATAAGGAGCTACTTCGGTGCATCTTTTGGAAGCGCTTTAGAAATTTACGAGATTTTACTTACTTACTTAAGTAAATAAAGAAGTAACTATTACAACGAATTGACGATTTGACGAATAACCTAGGTGGTAACCTAGGTAATACACACATTTAACTATAAACAAGGGGAAATGTGATTAATGAATCACATATTACAAATAAAACAGCTAAATATCACAATACATTATCGAGAAGAAAGTGAAAAACATACGAACCAAGAATTGCACAAGATACGAGATTTTATTGTATGACTTATGCAGTGGATTTTAATTTCTGAGTTGGTGGACTTATACATTGTTGAATTTGGAGCCTCTTTACTTGTGTAGCCGCTTCACACTGCGCGGATTTATACTTTGTTTACTTTACAACAGATCTCATTCAAGTTCTTGGTTGCCTAATGTTCGGTTTTACCGGTAAATGTATGTTAGATGAAGAAGTGATGTTAAAAGTAATGAGCTAGAATATATATTTCATTAATAGACGTGTAACTAAAATCCATATAGAATAATTATTGTTAAAATCAGTTCAATTGGTTTAAGTTATTATACTTGATTTAGTATCAGGAATTTTTAACATTGCATTTAAATAAAGAGAGATTATTATAATTCTTAATATGGGAGGGGAGTTTATTCCAAATTATTGGGCCTGAAAATTTAATCGTAAATAGTCTAGTTGTTGATGAGGCAAAGGGAATATGTAGGTTATTATTGTTTCTAGTTGATTTTACATAAGATATACTGGATTTGTCAAGAAAATATCTGGGGTAGAAAAATGGAGGTAGTAGTTTATTAAGGAATTTAAATATGAAAATTGATGCTTGATATTTATGAATATTTTCAATTTTTAAAATATTATGTCTATTAAATAGATTGTTGTACAGGACTCCCCCGTGTCTAAAATCTGTCTTCATTTTATATAGCGTCTCTATAGTAACCCATCAGCGTGAATCGCAGCTTCCCTTAATAGGCCTCGACCCTTCTTTAATCTCTTCGGGCGTTGTGCGTTCTCGTCTGCTTTTTTTGCGACTGACTCTCGTCTGGTCTTCTTCTATCTGGCCAACGCTGTTATGATTGTCCATGATGATTTGGCTGCCATTGCCTGTCTGGCAACTCTGTTGCCATCCTTTCATAAGAGAAGTCCCATAAATCTCATCAGTATGCTTTCACTCACTGGCATTTGTGTTTATATTCTTAATTCCTTATTTGTCACTTGTTCCTTGTAACGGATTTTCACCATTCTTTTAAGCCGTTTCACTTCACATGCATCGAGTTCTGCTTCCATCCTCTCTTTGCTGGTTACCAGAGTTTGTGCGCCATTCATGAGCACTGGAGTTCTTCCTATAACTTTTATCACCAGAACATTCAGTGGGCTGAAGAAAGACGTGCACCTGTGAGTCATTTAATGATACTAAAGAGATGGTGATATCTAGTGTAGTGTGGTTATCTTTTGTCTGTAGACTTGAAGTTTCTTTATACCATGCAGCAGTTTTCAGGATTATAATAGTGACGGTCACCATTCCCTCTAAGCTGCGTAATTGGGCAGCTGTGCAGAAAAAATACCCCTCCCATCAATGCATAGGTAATATATGGATGGCCCCTAATGCTTGGAAAGAATAATGTCATTGCTGCAATACTTTGTCAATCTATTCCACGTTTGTTTAAACAGCAATGTGTAGCACATAGAGAAGATTTAGCATTGGATGGTATGTGGAAGCATGTATCTTTAGTGAAAAACATCAAAACCTTACTATGAACAATGTATTCTTTATTCAGCCATTCTTCTGTAAAGAAATCACAAAATGCGGTTTTCTGTCCTTGTGTGTCCTTAATAGTTATACTGGGATTTGTGGATAAACTTTAGCTTTTATTAAAATTTACGTGCATGTTGATTAATGAAAATACCAATGAGATTAAAATGCTTGAAGGAATTGATTAATAAAAAATGAAACTGAATCTTGGACACCTTTTTTAAAATTACTCTTCAATAATTATTTGTCCTTAATAGTTTTAGATCAGTGGTAAAATTTTGCACAAAAATTCACATGAAGGCTTTTTTGCACAAATATTCTGAACTTTGCACAGAAACCAGCAAGCCTTAGAGGGAACATTGGTGACTGTGAGAAACTTTTGAGATGAATTGTTCATGTTGGGTGAGAAATGTCTAGCATTTGTACGATGACAAGTCTCTTGATATGAAGCTAAATAGTTCAGATGCAGTTGCATTAGTTGAGAGGAACTTGTTTTTGTATGATATTAGAATGCCAGTCGTGCCCATAAGGGCTCGTGTTAACATTATTTAGCCATTTTAAAGAGTTGGGGTTGAAAAGACTTGTATTTGCTGAATGTAGAAGTTTCTGTTTTTTTGAGTTATTTAAATATTTGTGTTCAATGGTTATTTCTTTTTAGAATTTATGGCCTCATTCTGCCACAGATAAGTAGTAAGACAAAGACAGTGCTAAAGACCTCCGTATTTGCAGCTGATGATGATGATGATGATGTTGATGATGGCAACAGTTACAAGGTATGCTTTGGCCAATGGATGCTGAATATGTGTCTATTCTGATAAAAAATTTCCAGGAATGTTGTGATTCACTGATAAATTGTTGATTTGATCTTTTTGATTAATAAAATGAAGCACCCTGCAACGTGTATTGATTCAATGTGACAATTGTTGCAGTGTAGTCATCCTTACAACACTGTAATTATTAGCAGTTTATTTACAGCAGGATACTACATCAAGCTCTTTGATTCTGCAATATACAATTGTTTATTTGCTTTGGATATTCATGAGTGACTTCACTATGTCATTTTGACACTCATTGTATTATTTGTGTTTTTCTGTGTTTGTCTCGTGCTCATCACTTTGTATTTGTTGTTATTTTTTTCCACATTTTTTAATGCTCATATGCAAAATTGCCAAACTGTTCTTGTAGACTGCATATCCAAAGGGCTAAAATTAATGGATTACATAATTAGAAATATACTTTTTGATTTCTTTTCAACAATTTTTATCACGGTTTATAATCTGCACTGGTCTCACTGTTTTCATTGGGTCCTGTGAGTCTGTGACTGATTGACTGCACTGTGCATTTTGACATAAATCACAAATTATGAATTCCGTGTTTTGAAATATTTGGTGGTTAGAAGGAGAAGATATTTGATGAATCCTTTCACATTAAAATACCTGAATTAGGTTAAAAGCTATGTAAATATTTAGTTTGGCTCATGTGTTTGTAAATCTTATATTTACTTCTTAGTGATTTGTTCCACTTGACATTATTTTGCATGCTTGATTACATGAAGTAAGTTTAGTTGGATTAAATTGAATTTATGAATTTGCGCTGTCCAGAAACTGTTAGATTCTATGTTTTGACTTTGATCATATTAGGCCCAATAGTTATGCCACTGCCCTTGACTTGCGTGAGAACTTGCATGTTTGGTCAGCAGATGCTACCCGGTATGTGATTGATTGATTAATTGATTGATTGATTAAGTGAGTGAGTGATTGAGTGACCGAGTGAACTTAAAACTTCCATTTTAGCATCTGCTTGGTATCAGTCATTTTTGAACTTTAGACTAAAATTGTCGAGTCATGTCCATTGCGGTTCTAGAGTTGATATCCGCAAAATACATTTCTATCTGTCCTGTTACACAGACTGTGGCTAACACAGGAGCACACTGATATCCTATGTTGCCTTTTTTGTTTAATGGGTTTGGTTTTCTTATTTATTTATGAACCAGTCAAAGCCTCAAACTAAGACGGATACAAAGCAGCTGTTTGTGAAGAAGCATGTGAGTGTTTCCATCGCCACTATGGTCTTTGTGTGTGACTCCAGTGTCTGTAAACTACCGTAATTTATTTGATTTTATGCTTGACAAAGCTACAGATGAATAAATATTAAATCTTGTAATCCTTTTTCTTAATTGAATAGTTTTGACAAACAAGCTTCTGCAGAATTTAGGTATTTTGTTAGTGAATGTGTTTAAAAAAAATAAGAAGATCGAGTATTTTGATTTTGTTGATTAAAACAATTTTCATTGTCGGTCAGTGTTGTGACAGAAATATTACTGCAGAGCCTGATTTTTTGACAAATTTGCTATAAAGTTTATAGTTTAAACAAGGGCTTATGATGACGAATCAACTGGAATTACTTTTTATGTTAAGTGCTCGAGTTATGCTTTGCTCATAGAGTTCATTGAGCACTTGTCTTTGTGGTGTAATAGGTCCAGATGAACATTGAGAAGGCACTGGCTGAGGATCCAAATGCCTTTGACTATGATGAAGTCTATGATGATGTTCAGGCAAAGAAATTACGTCAGAGCAAAACAGAGAAAGCAAATGCAGACTGCAAGGTACGTACTGTAGTCTCTGTCATGAACAGCAAATCTTGTGGCTTTATTTCATTAGGGTGCTTCCACTTTAAGAGGAAGATGTTGTGCTTGGAGGTAGAATGTCTGCGCTTTCTCTGTAAAGTGATGTAATGTAGTGTAATGTGGAGCTTGTGTAACACTTCTCTATTTCAAATCAGAAGTGCTTGAGGCTTTGGAACGGAGTTCTAGAATAGGCGAGCATCAAGGCTTCTACAGACCAACATTTCTAGTCACAACTGGGGGGGGGGACTTGATGGAGGGAGCATGGTCAGATTCATGAATGGGGCCTGGGGCAGAGCCAAAACAAAAAATGTTAAGGGTAATATTAGATTCAAATCTTCTGACTTGGTGCATATTTTTCAGACTCTATGACAGCATATTGGCACTGTCCCAACTGAAAGAGTATTTTCTCGGTCATTAGTTCTCCTTGGTTAGGTCTGGGTTTCTGCCTCAGACACTTGGAATTTAGGGTGATACTAGATTAAAATCTTGAACTTTGGAGCAAATTTGCAGATTATATGACAGCATACCCCTCATTAGATAAACCTTTCTTAATGTTTCTGCGATAATCTCCCCACCAGTGTTGGCCTGCTCAGAGGGTTCCCCAGCCCTATGCCCCTCTTGTGGCATTGCTGATAGATATCAAGGCAGACACACACTTCCCATTTAGTCATATGAGGGGTTTTGGTGGAGCATGGTGAGCTCCCATGGTGGGGTCTGAGGGAGAGCCCCAACCACTGTTTCTTCTTCTCAAATGATTTCAAAATGTTGTTCCACATATTGTAAAGGCCTATTGAAATGAAAGTCTTTTTATACTGGGCATATGTTTTGGTTGAAAATACTTCAATACAAGAATGGCAGTTCTGTGATTTAACTTGTTGCAGCCAAAATTCATTCACAGCTTGCTTAAGGCGGCTGACCAGAGAAAAAAGGAGGACGAGAGGAGAATTGAACGGGCCGTTCATAGAGAAAGAGAAGCAGAGAAAGGGCGATACGATGACAAGGAAGCTTTTGTAACAGAATCATTCCGGCAGAAGATGAAAGAACTGAAAGCAGAGGAAGAAAAGGAACAAAAGAAAAAAGAATTGGAAGGCATGGTTATATTGTTATGTTATTCACCATGTTTACATTTTGTCAATTAAGACAGATAAACTTTTATCAGGTTGCCATTCAGTAAAGAGTAAGAAGAGCAAAACTGTTTGCAATTTTGATTTTACTTTAAATTCAGTAAGGGTTTAATTTGGATGATATCGATTCTATTGGGTCAAAGCAGACAACATTTGGTTCTATTCATTTGAAACTTTGAGCACTTTTGTGCAACTCAGATGGTAAGTTTAAATTCCGAATAACTGTTTATGTCTGTTTATTTGTTTTAAAGTTGGGTGTAAGAAATATTTTAAGATATCAGAAAAATTCCTCACTGGCAAACATTTCCAAGTGGTCCTGTTTCTTATATGTCTCTTGTTTGGCCATTTGGTTTGCAGTTTGGGATTTGGGGCTGGAAAATGAATTCTCTTTCTGCTAGTTGAGATTCCAGGTTAAAATCTTCAGAAGTACTTATTGATATTGATTGCGAATTTTGGATCTCTGATTCAATTTCAGTTTTGCCGATCACTGTGCAAAATGGAACACATAAAACAGAGCATCCAATGGTTAAACATCATTAAAGTTATTGGGTAAATTTTGGGGTGACTTGAGCAGGCATTTGGGGTAGTAAACTATCTGTGGCCCATTTTCATGTGGGCACTGATTATAGGAACTATTTCAGTTTGAAGGAACCATTTGCCAACCAATCATAAACCGCACATTATTGAGCTGCACCTTGAAGGACATGCTGTGTTTGCATAAGCTTCTTGTTCCTTGGCACCTTTATATCTGCATTGTTTTACAAGTATGTTTGTGTAACATAATTGCAGTATGATATATGCTGATGCCAACATGAAGAACATCTGTTAATAATGAACTGATTTGTGTAAAGTCTATCTATGGACGCCTTGTTTTAAATCTGTGTTTTTTTAGAGGAATTTATTAGATTTTTAGGTTTTAATACACGATTTTTGTGACTTTGCTTGCTGTGCAGAATTAAATGATGTCACAAAAACTAAAGATTACAGCGGATTTTATAGAAATTTGCTTAACGAGAAAACAGGCAGAAGAGACGAGAGTGAGAAACTCTGTTCAAAGTAAGTAAGCAGACTGACTCTCAGTCAAGCATACTGCTTTCATTTACATGCTCATCTGTTAGTATTGGAAATTATATTGTCTCAAATTTTATGTGTAGGAATTTTATGGCAGAACTTTGCAATTTTTTAGAAAGACAATTTTTGCCTAGATAAATGACAGAGGGGCATGATCAACTTCTGATGACCTGTCAGATTTTTGATATTTTTAAGTGATATCAGAACAATTTAGGGTTAGGATCTGAATCTTAGACTCAGTATTTCAGCTTTTCATGCCATAGACCAGCGGTTCTCAACCTGTGGGTCACAAACCTGACATGGGTCGAATGACAATTTGCCAGCAGTCACCTGAGACCATTGGAAATACGGGGTTGTCTCTTTTCTGATGCGTGAAACTTGTTATTGTAGAAAATTTTCCCATTGCTAGTTACTAGTCTTTCTGCTATATTTATCATTCGATGATAGACATTGGGGACAATTGAATCAGAATGATTTCAAACATTTTATTTGTCGTAGCATTATTATTTTTAACAGTTTACATTGTGATCAAAAATAATTCTACAGTTGGGGGTCGCCACATCATGGGGAATTGAATTAAAAGGGTCATGGCACTATAAAGGTTGAGAACCGGTGCCACAGACAAAACCATGGGATGGGCACATAGCCCAGGCATGGAAGGGTATGTGGGCTGGTATTATGTCTTTACAACTTGCTGAATTCCATTTCTTGTTTATTTTATGTAAAATTGCTTTTACCAAATAAAGATGTTTTTACTTGCCATTTGCTAAAATGTAAGTGCTACAATCACAAAGAAAGGCTGATATGTGTACACTGAAAACAAATGTGAATACTATGGAAAACCCTTGGGGAGAAACCCCAAACATATGCCCAAAATAATTATGTAAAAACCCATTGTCATGACTACACGCACTGCAGCTGAAAAGACATACTAAATATAACTCAATTCCTTATGCCGCACACACACAATCTAATAATGCCAAACAATTCCTGCAGTCAAGGTATATAGACTTGTTTCCTTTGCCGGATATTTCTGGCGCGCTAGGTATCAAAAGGGTTAAAATTGCTTAATGCAAGGAAAAACTACTGCTTTCTTCTCATGTCAATGCAAGAGATACTTAGTTCTATTATTATTATTATTATTATTATTATTATTATTATTATTATTATTATTATTACGACAATTTACCATAGTGCAGTAGGCATGGCAAAAGGCCAAAGTCAAGAGCACTTTAGATTATCGCCATCTTCATTGATAAGTGCCAGTTATCTAATTGATCACCACTTATCAAGTCGACTGATTAATTTTGGCTCTCATTTATGTATCTGCACTTTGCAATTCTATTGCGAGTCCTATTTTTAGATTTTCAACTGTCTGGGATTTTCCAGAATTTGGTATTTCACTATTGAACAGGAAATGTAACTTAGTTATTGCTGAAACCAAAGTGATTGTTATTTGACTTCCAGTATTCCTGTGTTGCCTATTAAATATGCAGGCATAAGCTTATGAGGAATCTGTAATTTAGTATTTTTGTATAATTTCTGATCTATATTCAGTTAATGGTTATTATTCTTAGAATTAACTGTATGGTAATACTCCATTTTGAGTGTTCATCCTTTGTCTGTCTGTCTCTTCTTCTGATGAAGCCATGTTTCCATGTTTTGTTTTATTTGTGTGCTATTGATATTTTAGAGACATCAAATCTGCAAATGGAAAGAAATATGAGACACAAAATAGCAGCAGAGAATCTAGTGTTCGACACAGCAGTTGTGATCGTCAAATTTCTAGCTCTACAATAAAGAAAGAGGAAGCTAAAAAACAGAGGAATCAGACACGCATATATGAAACTGATAGTGACAGTGATGACAGAGATCGACCAGAAAAACGATTTAAGAAAGCAGAGGGTGGAAGCACGGTTGTTGAAACTCTTCATCACACAGGCGATACAGACATGTCGATGAGTGAGTCTTCTTCATCAGAAGATGAAGGAGCAACGGATGTCATCGACTCAAAAGCGGTTTTGGAAACGGAGACTGTTTTACCGTCCAAGGACTCTGATTCCAAAAAGTCAATTTTTGATAAGAAAACGACCGGGGATGCATTCGTAGATGCACGTGCAAGATACTTGGCGCGCAAAGGTGGCATCACAGTTGCTGTGGCCAGGGACGACTGATTCCTGTACAGTTATATTATTATTCTGCACTTAAACTTAAATTATAGCTAATAGTAAACATTCATTCATTGGAGACTTGTGTCTGATGAATTAAAACTTTAAGACTGAATTGATAAGTTTGTAGGACAGTTGTAATGGATGATAAATGACAGAGCAGTAAATGCAAATATCAGAATGTAAACATGAAAAGATTTAGTCATACATTATCACCATTGCTATTTATGCTTTTGCTAGATGGTAATAATTACAATGTGTTGATAATTACATTTTGATTTTTGCCTTTATCATCTGCTTGCAACACTCGCCATTTCTAGCAATCCTCTAGCAATTTTATTTGTAATAATTTCTGCTGTTTTTGATGAAAATTCTGGCTATTTGTGAACAAATGCAGACCTATAAAGGACAAATGACCAAATTGTTTTTCTGCTTGATCTCTGTCATCATCACTATCAGTTTCATATGCCTGCATCTGATTCCTCTGCTTTTATCTACCTCTTTTTATTATTGTAGTGCTAGAAATTATTTGATTTGGCTTATCCCCTTAGATTGCTCCCCGCCATTTCTGACTGATCTTTCCGGCCTGACCTGGCTCTAATTCAATTTGGATTTGGTGTGCCATTGGATGATGCCCTGAGTATTATAATAGTGGCACCATGCTAGAATGAAGTAGCCATAGCCAAAGGTGGGGTCTGCACAACAATTTATTAAATAATTGTACAACGGTACAATATAGATTTATTCAGATTTTAGTGCCTTAGGGGCTGTCCATTAATTATGTCAACAATTTTGGGGCAATTTTTGACCCCCTCCCCTTATCAACAACTTTCAATTACCCCTCCCCCATATAATTACGTCAAAACTTTTGACCCCCCAAGATCAATGACAGGTCCCAATAACAAGGTTATTATTTTTGCGGTGATGACCATTTTTCCCTTTTTTGCTCATCGAATGACAAAATGTGGTGGTGATGACCTTTTTGCCATGCTTTTTTCCATTGTAATAAGTAGTATTCCATGAAATTTCCTATTTTTGATTATTTGTAAAAAGTGAAATTGTTGACGTCAACTTCTCTTGACCCCCATGCCCCTGTCAAGAACTGTCAAACTTTTCCAAACCCCTCCCCTAAATTGTTGACGTAATTAATGGACAGCCCCTTATGTGCCCTCAACCAAATTTTTTAGTGTTCGAACCACAGGACCCTCACGGAATTGACGCCTATGATCAACACAAGATTTTTATCATGGATTTTAAAAAGCGCTGGAGAAAACTCAGTTCAAATGCATTCAGCAATCATCGTCACGAAAGTCACGGGAAATAACTTTGGACTCATGTTGCTGCATGGAAAGGTGGTTGTCTGAACTGACAATTTCCGCTTTGAAGTTGCCACTCTGTTCAGAAGCGTAGCAGCTAAATGAACAACCTTGCCAAATGCCAAGGGCCAGTGTTTAATCTAGACTCCTGGACTCCGGGGGAAAACTGACAAAGCCGGGGGAAGTCAGCTAGGGGGCTGCTGTTAGTTGATGTAGTACAGCATGCCAAAATTTCCGGGGGGAAGGGCAATTTTCCCCGGAAACGACCTATAGATTAAACCCTGCCAAGGGCTCCCGTCGCCTCCCGACCTGCATATATATATAGGGCCCCCGATCCGAGTCACTCGACACTCTAATAGGGTCCAGTGTGCAAGACCGCATCTGAAATTTACGTTTGATAAGAGATCGCTAAAGTAGCAGAAAGGGCCCTCTGCCCGTTCTTCGCCAAGGGCCACGGAGCATATTGTGGCGGAATTGCCATATATACAATTCTACCTGTGTTTCAGTGTTGACTACGATTAATCTGCACTGCCATATGAAGATTTCGTAGTAGCGACGTTTCCTAATTTAGTCGCTAGGTCAACGTCAATGCAGGCGACGTTAATGCATTGCCTTTGCCGTATTGATCACTTTAAATGGTTGATTATTTTTAATTAATTAGTTATCGAACTATTAGCGATTATTATTTTACTAGAAATTAGTGTATATTCAGAAGTACTTACCTGCGAAAGATTCAATAGATGTCGCTTTTCTTTCAGAAGTTATTAATGATCTATTGACTGACACGTAGCAAACCTTTTTATCGTACGGTCCCAACGTCTTATATCTGGGCCCGTGATAGCCATGTCAGTCGGTTGTGTGAGCGATATTTGCCCGCTTCTTGAACGACCGATACGGGAGGAACCTCGTTCCAGACCGTCTGAGCTTTGACTCAGGATGAGATGCCGTCTTACCGCTAAGACGCCTCGACAGTACCGTCCTGCCGTCAGGATGCGCCGGGTTGCCGGTACTACTCAACACGTTCCCAGGACTACCAGGTCCTGCGGACAAACGGACGCGTAGTCCTATTCAGCAATACATTACTACACGGGCCGCACGCCTTTTTGGAGCCCTGCGCGGCTACCATCAACACGTTCCAGGACTTCCAGGTTCTGTGGGCAAACGGACGCGTAGTCCTACTCAGCATAACATTATTGGCCGCAAGCCTCAAGTGACGGAGTCCTCTGCAAGGTCCCGTGCCTTGTGCCTTGTGCTCTTACCTTGCTGCTCTTTCCTTGTGACCTATACTCTTACCTTGCCCCGCAAGCTAGTATTAGAGTCTAAGTGCCTTAGAAGGTAGAGTGAATCGAACCCTATTTGGTAGATCTCCGTAGCAGAGCTCTCGAGATCTTTGACACTTATTAATGCATATGATTTCGTGTTGATGTCCGTTGAATTTCTGTTGATGCGCTTGCATGTTGCTGACTATGATTGTTTATTGCCGCTTATTGCTAAATGTCATTGCCTATCAATCCGAATATTAATGTGCAGACCGCATATCATTATCTGCCACTAATTATTGCATTATTGATTCATCGTACTATTAATAAAGACTGCATTATAATTGAAGATATACGCGTGTTGTCATTTCGCAAGCAAGACCACTCAAATACAAGGGTGGGGACCTAGATGTTTTAGGCCAAATTTTCTCTTCCCGCCCGTCAAATTTTCCCTGAATATCTTTAAAACACATACGCGGGGATTGTCCATTGCCACTTAAGGGATCAAAGAGGAGATTTCGCGACAATTGGTACCAGAAGTGGGGTCCTCTTGCTTGTGAAGATAGCGATTCTTAAAGTATCTACGGATTTGTCCGTTTGATTTGTTGTACGTTCCCTTTGCTTGTGAATCTAGGACAGTTTTTTGCGGAGTTACCCGCGTGTTTATCAAAAACATATAGTCGGATTGTACCGCTTTTTCTTTCTGTGTCCTGACAATGGAGAGTCCTGCCGAATGGTCCGACGAAAGGATGACAGGAAGGGAACCACGCCTTGCTACACCTTCGCCTGAACCTCCTTCCCTCTATCGGATATCGATGCGTAAGAGGAGACGCCTGCCGAACGTGCCCGTCAAGAGAGAGATAAGCGAGCCGTCCGCAAGGATCGCACCAGAGGTGGCCCCTCGTGCGACTTACCTCATAACGGAAAAGCGACAATACATGAAGCCAGGAAAATTCGACGGGACAGGGTCCCTCGAATCATTTCTACGCCAGTTCGAGGTCTGTGCCGAACATAACAGATGGACTGAGAAAGAAAAGACCAACTTTCTGCAGTGCAGCCTAGAAAAGTCGGCCGTTCAATTGCTCTGGGACTTCGGGTCCCAGGCAAACATCGCCTATGACGGTCTAGTGGAAAGACTACGACAGAGATACGGCTTGGAGGCCCAAGCTGAGACGTTCCGAACTCAGCTTCGCTGCCACCGTCAAAGAGGCAAGGAGAGTCTAGCCGATCTGCTACACGACGTACGCCGCCTAGTGACTCTCGCTTACCCGGCATCTACGGATGATATTAGGGAAATTTTAGCTCGTGATGCATTTCTTGATGCCATGTTCGACGACGAGCTCTCGTTAAAAATACGTGAAAAAGAGCCAAAGACTCTGAACGAAACCTTTAGGATCGCCATGCGATTGGAAGCGTACAAGAAGTCCCTGGTCAGAGAAGACGGTTTCGACGAACCTAGACGTGACTGTTATCGTCCAGTCCGGACGGTGAAACAAGAAGACGCAATCGCTCGACTGATCACCGAACTAAGTGATTATGTTGCAACTTTAAAGAGAGACCAGGCAAGGAGTGTAAGATCGACGAAGAAGGAGAAGGGTTACCGAAGACCAACGTTCGTTAGGCCGAGGTCACGGCTAACGATGAACCGAGAGGATGTTTCCGGGGCTGACAATGTTGCCTCTGTGGCTCACGACCAAGTCAGGGACCCCGCCGTAAGAAATCCGTTTGGAAGAAGATTACGGAAGAAACGTTGCTACAACTGTCAGCAGTTGGGTCATGTAAAACGAGACTGCAGTCAGCCGCGAACCGTAAATCGCAGGACGTCTGTAGATCATGACCGTACCTCTTCTAATCAGTCCGGAGGACAACATTCGCTGTATGTGCGTTGTTTCATAAACAGCCAGGAATGCTGGAGTCTTATTGACACCGGATCCGAAGTCAATCTGATTCCCGCGTCCGTCGCCGATGGATTGCCATTAACTGACTGTTCGCAAAAGTTGCGTACTGCTAACGGTCGAGAGATCAGCATAAAAGGTGAAGTAGTCGTCAGAGTAAAGTTTAATTGCAGATGTAAGAGGTTAATTAAGTTTATCGTCTCTGAAGAAATCGAGGAAGTCATGCTTGGTATGGAGTTCCTGACCGGATGTAGTTTAAATCTGAAGAGAAACGAGTTGTTCGTAGGGCGTTACCGACTGCGATTATCAAGGCTGAACAGAGCCGATGTGTGTCATCGAGTGTTCATAGCGGAAGATACAGAAGTTTCCCCTCTGAACCGGTTAGAGTCGTCTTCCAGAGTCATCGACGGAGAACACGAGCGTATAAGTTCCCGTGCGCCATGCGTGCGACAAACTGGAGAAGATTGGAGCCCAGAGGAGGATGTCGCTGATAACATAAATGCGTCCGAAAACTTCCTGATCAGGATTGATGACGGAGAACTCGCGCAAACCGATTCCCGTGCGAGTTGCCGTGCAGAAAATTCTGTAGTATACGACACTACAGTAGGGCTTGAAGAAGTCCAAGACTTTCCGCTAATCGATTTCACGACAGAGGAAACCGTCGAAATAATCTACCCTCATTACGAAGATGCCGCTCCAGTAAATCTCGTAACAGTCGAAGTCCCTCCAACAGAACAGACAGAAGAAGCAGAGTTGACCAGGTCAGAAGTAACCCAAGCTGCTCAACAGGACTTACCCGAAGACAGTCAAGATGACGCAGTAGCTGAACTCGCCGCTCAGCTCAGAGATTTCATGGATGTACAACAAAGAAACCACGAAGCACAACAGAGAGCCCAAGAGGCGTGGATGAAATCCGTAGAGGCGAGATTGTACGCAGAAGAGGACGTTGCTGCTACAACAACGTCAGCAGACCGTGAATCGCCAGACGCAAAGTGCGACGAACGGATGTCGGACGATAAAGCGATCAAGACTGATGTCCGTCCTGCGCCTCCGTATCGTCAAAAGCCTCAGAAGAAGAAGAAAAGAAGCGTGCGCTGGTGATCACCTACGCCTATCCAGTGAAAGGTTCATACCTTTTCTCTCTTTCGAATGTCCATAGACAAAAGTACTGTGCGTAATGCGTATGACGATATGATGAACAAACAGTACGAGTAGACTTCGATTATTGCAACACGCTGTCCAATAAGAGTAGCGTTAGTTTGTTAATCAGTCGTACGAATGTTTTGCTTTGAAATGTTGATTCGTTTACCTGTGTCCAATTATTATGTGACTTGATTAATTTTCTTTGTGTGAATTGTTGTGCTAACGGTGTACTATAAGGATGTATTACGATAGATTACTGTATGCGTTGCAGTGCGTTGTAATTTCGCTTTAGATTAGAGTTTTTATGGCTAACATAGACGTCAATTAAGAAATCACCGGTTTGTGTAAATAGTCTTCGGACATTGATTTCTAAGATAACGCGTTTAAATCACAGCCGCTTGCCAAGTTGTTTCCGGCTGTCTCGAATCCTTTTTGTTCCTGCGAAGTCTATGATGTCCGTGTTCGTGTTTCTATCAATATCGTTGTCTGTGTTTCTTAGTGTTATAGTTAGTAGTTTCGTGTGTGCACGTGTTTTCATAGTCATGCACTTGTGCACGTACCGGTTGATGTAGATTCGCTTTTCTTTAAATGAGCCGGAATTGTGTATATTTGCGGTGACGCTTAAAAAGGCATTTTTACCGTTCGTCTCCGCTAGTTCATGTGCGCATTAGAAGTATGTTCAATGTGTCGTTGTTGTTTTCGCGCGTGATTTTTTTAGAGTTAACTTCATATTGTTCGTTTTGTATTTTTATAGCTTCGTCTCAGACTGAGCTTCCTTTCCGTCTGGAAACGGCCGCTTGTCAAATGCTGCCGACCTATGTAGATCGTAGCTTATTGTTTATGGAGTACGACGTTTTAATTCTTGTCTTATGCAATTCGCAATCGCCGTTATGTAAAATTGATAGCCGTGTTGCCCGGCTGAAGTTTTGTGATGTTAGTCGGCACATGTGAAGTTTTCTCTCGTTTTTATTCGCAGTTTTATTTTGTTTCCATAATTGTCCGTCAATTCCTCCTCGGATAGTTTTAGTTTTTGACCGAGGACGGTCAAAGACGTAAGTCAGGGACAATTGTGGCGGAATTGCCATATATACAATTCTACCTGTGTTTCAGTGTTGACTACGATTAATCTGCACTGCCATATGAAGATTTCGTAGTAGCGACGTTTCCTAATTTAGTCGCTAGGTCAACGTCAATGCAGGCGACGTTAATGCATTGCCTTTGCCGTATTGATCACTTTAAATGGTTGATTATTTTTAATTAATTAGTTATCGAACTATTAGCGATTATTATTTTACTAGAAATTAGTGTATATTCAGAAGTACTTACCTGCGAAAGATTCAATAGATGTCGCTTTTCTTTCAGAAGTTATTAATGATCTATTGACTGACACGTAGCAAACCTTTTTATCGTACGGTCCCAACGTCTTATATCTGGGCCCGTGATAGCCATGTCAGTCGGTTGTGTGAGCGATATTTGCCCGCTTCTTGAACGACCGATACGGGAGGAACCTCGTTCCAGACCGTCTGAGCTTTGACTCAGGATGAGATGCCGTCTTACCGCTAAGACGCCTCGACAGTACCGTCCTGCCGTCAGGATGCGCCGGGTTGCCGGTACTACTCAACACGTTCCCAGGACTACCAGGTCCTGCGGACAAACGGACGCGTAGTCCTATTCAGCAATACATTACTACACGGGCCGCACGCCTTTTTGGAGCCCTGCGCGGCTACCATCAACACGTTCCAGGACTTCCAGGTTCTGTGGGCAAATGGACGCGTAGTCCTACTCAGCATAACATTATTGGCCGCAAGCCTCAAGTGACGGAGTCCTCTGCAAGGTCCCGTGCCTTGTGCCTTGTGCTCTTACCTTGCTGCTCTTTCCTTGTGACCTATACTCTTACCTTGCCCCGCAAGCTAGTATTAGAGTCTAAGTGCCTTAGAAGGTAGAGTGAATCGAACCCTATTTGGTAGATCTCCGTAGCAGAGCTCTCGAGATCTTTGACACTTATTAATGCATATGATTTCGTGTTGATGTCCGTTGAATTTCTGTTGATGCGCTTGCATGTTGCTGACTATGATTGTTTATTGCCGCTTATTGCTAAATGTCATTGCCTATCAATCCGAATATTAATGTGCAGACCGCATATCATTATCTGCCACTAATTATTGCATTATTGATTCATCGTACTATTAATAAAGACTGCATTATAATTGAAGATATACGCGTGTTGTCATTTCGCAAGCAAGACCACTCAAATACAAGGGTGGGGACCTAGATGTTTTAGGCCAAATTTTCTCTTCCCGCCCGTCAAATTTTCCCTGAATATCTTTAAAACACATACGCGGGGATTGTCCATTGCCACTTAAGGGATCAAAGAGGAGATTTCGCGACAATATTGCTACGCCACTGACTGTTGCATGGTTAGGCGGCCTCTGTCTCTGATAGGCGCTATGCGAATGAAGTGACAAGATGCGACTAATCCCTCGATCCACTAATCACTCCACTAGATATTCGACAGGACTTTCATTTGTTGTTCCTTATTCTCGCACAGACTCGCGGTCATTGGCACTAGTTGTTTCTCAGTGCGTGGCCCTAAGCTGTGAAATTCATTACCAATGTCACTTCGTATGGCTAATAATCTATCATCTTTCGGAACTGGTCTTAAACATAGGCCTACCTGTTTGACTTGGCAAGTTGGAATACCCCCACTTAGATTGCTCCCCCGTCGTTTCTGACTGATATTTCCGGCTTGACCTGGCTCTAATTCAATTTGGATTTAGTGTGCCATCGCATGATGTCCTGGGCATTATTATAGTGGCGCCATAGAAGTCTATTGATTGATAGATTGAGCGCCCGTGACCGTAGGCGGTGTTCACTGTTCAGAGCTACTGATAAGAGCGTCAGTTAGAGAAGCCTTTGATCATCGTTCGTCTTTCACTCCTATGAGATGTCAGTCTTATTCTTTTGTAAACGGTGAATCGCTGGAGCTGTTTATACTACTAAAGGCTCTGCTATTAAAGGTAAACTTCTTCTCTTTCTTCTTAATTGCGAAGCAGAAGACGATTTGTAGAGAAATGTGATCATTCGAGTGATCTCTCTTCTGTCTTCTCCCTTCGTTCAAAAGTGTCAAAGTCCTTGGTTTTTTCAGTGAGTCAGGAGTTTCTTCGAGTGTTCGTTTGTCAAAATCGTGCTCAGTCGATCGTTTGGAATAGACTCAGCCGTCAATTTTTCAAGCAAGCAATGGGGCAGATGCAGTAGCGTGTTTAGAATTTTGGTAATGGGGGCCAGCCCATGGCGAGCGCGAAGCGCGAGCCTATAATGGGGGTCTGGGGACAGGCTAGACCAAGACCAAAGGGGGGGCATGGCCCAAATGGCCCAATGGTAAATACGCCACTGCAGATGGACTATAAACCAATTATGCCTATCTGCCAAAAATTGACTAGCTTCAACTGGGAGCAGTGTTTAATCTAGGCCGTTTTCGGGAGGGAAATTGCCCTTTTCCCCCGGAAATTTCAAATTCCCCCCGGGAATTTTGGAATACTACGTGGACTAACAGCGGCCCCTAGCAGAATTCCCCCCGGCTTTGTCAGTTTCCCCCCTCGGCTTTTTCAGTTCCCCCGAAGTCCAGGAGTCTAGATTAAACACTGACTGGGAGAGGTGGATTGATGACTGAAAACCAAAATTTTCGATCCCCCACTCCACCCACATTCGACCCATCCTTCGACCTGCTATGGTTGAACCCGAAGACATTGCCAAGCCACTCGAGCGGTGAATAGGAGCCACATTCTAGTGGTGTGGTCATCTCCCTGAACTAATGACGTCGGAAAATGTTTTCCGCGTTATTAGTTCTCGTAGCTGGGTCTGGGTTAGAGCTCACAATTAAGGGCAATACTAAATTAAAATCTTTTAAATTGGAGCAAATTTTCACACTAAGGTGACTAAGGCCTATATGATAGCTATTTGGGAATCAGCTTGCCCCTCATTATATGCATTTTCTTAATGTTCTCCAAGAATCTCCCCGCTAGTGTCGGCATGCTTCGAGGGCCCCCAGAGCGCTGCCTCAGTGGTGGCTGCGCTAATGGACATCAAGGAAGACACGCTCATACCATTTAGTCTGACAAGGGGGTTTGGGAGAGCGTCATGAGCTCCCCAATGTGGTCTGTGGCCAGTGGCAGTTCCACCATGTTGATGACTGGGGATGCATCTCCCACCAGGGTTCCGGATTACCTTTTTTTGCTTGTCAACCTATTTTCCGGTGAGTTTTTAAAAAAATTTTAGTGTAAAAAACTGCAAATGACCTTCTTTTTTGCTTGTCGGCCTTTTTTGCACGTTTTTTAACATTTAGTGGGCAAAACATTAAAAATGACTTTTTCCCTCTCTTTTCTTTTGTTTTTTCTTCACTTTGCATCCCCCCACCAACTTCTTATAAATTGTTTTCATCCCCCCACCAAGAATTCCTGGAACTGCCACTGTCTGTGGCCAAGCCCCAGCTTCAGAAATGTTGAGTAATAGGCCTATTTGTATTAGACAGTGAGTTTGGTGCATATTTCAAGGACTGTGATTTATTACCGAGAGGTCACAATCTGTAATGCAACTGCGTATATCGATTCTGTCGGCAATCACCCTGCCTTCCCATAAAAGCATTTCTCATCAGTTTCGCACAAATTCCATGACTGATCTCAGACTGAATCGAGGGCTCTCCTCATGACCCTGCCAATGCCAAGTATTGAATTGATATTTTGGTGTTGTTAGAACTTGTGCACCACAAAATGCATGATCTTCAACTTCACCTGAACAGAGCGTTATTTTACGATGTTTTTGTTTGAACCTGAAAATTAAGCATCTCTCTTTTCTAAGAGAGCAGGTTTTACATAGAATTAAGGTCTCTCTCTCTCTCTCTCTCCTATTGCATTTGCTTGTGTCGACCAATTTGAAGCACCAGATTGAATCAGTTTTGGATACAATGTTTTTCTGTTTCAGAAATTTTCTGCTGATGTGTTTAAAATTTAATGTCTTGAAAATTCTCTGAAGAGTGATTTGTTTCTTTTAGAAATGCAGTTTAGATGGTGCTGATGATAGAGTTAATTTTCTAAGTTTCATTGTTTTTGCTATGAATATATACAATTAACAATTTGACGTTGCATTCTCATGGCCCTCTTGTTACTATGCAAAACCGAACATGAATTTTATAAGAACAGTAAAAAAATTAGCACTAATTGTTGACTGAGTAAAGAGAATGGCTTGAAATGCTGGTATTGCTGTTGACCAATATTGGCTCCACTGCATCCATGATTATGGACCGACCAAATTCAAAAAGGCTGATGTACTAACTTGGCATCATTTTACTTCTCCCTTAAATTATTACTGTGTTGTATCTCTTGTGTCAATGTTGACAGTTAAAGTATTAGCATTCATGTTGATTAATAACATCTAAATTCCTTTCTTCATGGTCAGATGATGATGATGATGATGATGATGATGATGATGATGATGATGATGATGATGATGATGATGATGATGATGATGATGATGATGATGATGATGATGATGATGATGATGATGATGATGATGATGATGATGATGATGATGATGATGATGATGATGATGATGATGATGATGATGATGATGATGATGATGATGATGATGATGATGATGATGATGATGATGATGATGATGATGATGATGATGATGATGATGATAAATTAATATTAACTATGCACTTCTATAACACCATTTCTAATACCCAAGGGTATCAATTGATGGTACTTCAAATCCATCTGCAAAAGACCAGGTCATTCCAGAAATCAGTCAGTGGGAAACAGCAAGACAGACTATGGAGGAAATGCTAATTGGAAGAGATGTGTTTTAAGCATTGAAGCATTGGTGAATTTGGTGTAATCGTGCCTTCAACATTGGCGGACAAAAATTTTTTTAAAAGTATGCCCACCCATAAATATTTAAAAATCTACTGATAACCTTTTTTGCTTGTCAGACTTGTTGAAGAAGTGCAAGCCCAAAAAGTAAGAAGCAGCATTAAAATTAACGAGTATATAAACATTGACACCGAGGAAAAAGTGCACTACAAATATTAGCAAGTTTCCAGATATTATTAATTCCGAATCCGAGGATAAAGAGATTATAATTTCCAATAGGGACTGAAATTCACAAAAAATTCAGAATGAGACAGTGAGGGAGGTCGATATAGATTTTAAAATGTAATATGCTTGTTACTCGATTCAAGTACAACCATTACAGCGTCAAAGCTTTTTGGACAAGGATTAGGTAAGGGCTTCTTAATTAATTTCATATAAGATTTTAAAAGAAATGCATCTCCTCCACCGAATCCAGTTTGGTGGGGTTCATTTAGCATTTGGAAGCCAGGTGGTGTAATGTCTTCAAGAAAAGAAAAAGTGTCTCATGGCTGTAACCAAGTCTCATTTAATGAAATAATATCAATGTGATTTTGGCATAGAAAATTGTGAATCGAGGATGATTTGTTTCTCAGTGAGCAAATATTAAGGTGGAGGTAATTAAGATATTTTTGGAAAATATGATCTTTGATGATTTGGTTTTGATGAAGAAGGACCAAGATTTAATTCAACATCCCCAGAAAGGACTAAGAGAAGAAGAAATATGGCGGCAAGATTTAATTTATTACCAATTCTTATGGATTTGGAGCATTTATGCTTATCGAGAGATATATCACATATGTTTAATAATAATGACCAGCAGAAATTGACAAATTTTAAGTTGGGATAAAGTTAATTAAACTGAAAGGAAGCACTGTTTTTGAATATGCAACATCCAGAATTCAAAACTCTAACATTTCCATTATCAAACACATATCTAGGATGACACCAATTTAGGTGACAGCTCACAAGAAACAGGAATAATGCAATTAATGATGGTATTGATCTCATCATGTCAAAAGCAGGCAAAAATTAATCAAGATGTAAAGAGAGTAAAGTTTTTATAAGCTTATGCAGCAACTCAGCCACTAATGAGTTGGCAGAGAGCAATTATGATGATGATGATGATGATGATGATGATGATGATGATGATGACGATGATGATGATGATGATGCAGCAACTCAAGCTCAGCAAGAGATGAATAGTGTTGGCTGATGTTAGTGTGGAAACAATAATAATTGATTGTAATTTAAGGAGAGAAAAGAAAGCCTGCGGTAGCTAACGAATTACTGTCTATAACGGCAAAAAGCGAGCAATAACAGCAAATCAACAACTACCGGCATGGTTCCCTCTAAGCTGCGCTAGCGTGTGCTGGCACACAGATTTTTGGCGCGTAGCGCACAGATTTGTAGCCTAGAGCACGAAAAATGAAAAAGAATTGAAGCACTCAATCCGTGCCGTTGCGCTAAATTTAAAACTAGCGATATAACAACACGCGACTATTCAAGCTGCAAAATCTTTCCGTTATTTGTTAATCCTGGTTATTATTGGTTTCCGTCGTTGCAGTCCAACGAGGTAAAGTCAAAGATTATAGCATCAAAATCTCCAGGATCAGAGGAGATAAAGAGAAGGTAAAAGTTGGAGCTATGAAAACCTCTCAGGACATACTAAGGTAATCATGGGTGGTCTCTACTCCCATGTAAACAGGAAGTAGAAATCTGCACTCTAACCGAACAAACCGAAGAACCAGTGTATCAGTCCGCGCATCGTAGCACATATCATAGATTTAAATTATATATTTTATCCATTTCTTTCCTATGTTATCTTAAATTCGCGTTACCTTATATCATAGAAAAGTAAAAAATATAGCATAATACGCCTCTCAAGATCTCTATGGAGCAAGCAGTCATTGGCTTTGGAACTTCTTTCTGTACGAACGGACTACTTTCTGTTTACATGGGAGTAGCGACCACCCATGATTACCCATACTAACATTTACATTTACAGTCTGCTCGAAATCTTGGAGTTATTTTTGATAATCATCTCTCATTCTCAGAACACATTGCCTTCGTCTGCCGTTCTGCTCACTATAACATACGAGATGTAAGGAGGATTAGACACCTCATCCCTTCCTCTGCACTTATTCCTCTGGCCAACGCTTTGGTATCGAGTCGTCTCGACTATTGCAATTCACTGTATACTGGTATTTCAAAATCTGACTTAAACCGCCTGCAAAGGATTCAAAATTCATTAGCCAGGGCTATCACTGGAACTGCCAAATATGAGCACATCACACCGATCCTAAAATCACTTCATTGGCTACCTGTCAAACAAAGAATTGAATTCAAGATAAGTCTCATTGTGCATAAGACGCTCCGCACAAATCAGCCAATGTATCTCCGATCGTTACTGACTGCTCAAGAAAACCAGCACTCAACGAGGTCATCTGATGCTACTACTCTTTACATACCCTATAGCAGGACTACTACTGGAAAACGTGCTTTTTCTGTCGCCGGACCCAGACTTTGGAATTCTCTGCCGGTACAGGTCCGCCAAACTGATTGTCTTACTACCTTCAGGTCTAGACTTAAAACACATCTATTCCTGACTGCATATCCGCCTTAACCTGGAATCTGGAAGTACGGACTGACCTTTGGATTACAACCTCGATTCACCACGGACAATGATTCACGACTACGATTATTCACTGAAGCGACCATCGACTGGTGCAGATGTACTACTACAATGGCGCTAAAGAAGTCTACTACTACTACTACTACTACTACTACAATACAACAGGAACAATTTAATGCAATTAATCTTTTGCTAGATGTGTGTGGGACTTTTCAAGCCTCGAGTGCTGATTGCGAGAGAGATTTCAGCCAAATTAATGCCATTAAAACAAAAAAGTAGAAATCAGCTGGAAACAAATCACCTTGAGAACTTGATGAGAATTAAACTTTACATGTCAACTGAAAGCATTAATATTGATAATGTTTATCAATTTTTGGAAAACAGAAAAAGGAAGGAGAGAAAAGTAAACTATAATATTTTCTGCATCTAAATGCAACTTGATTTTGTTTTGCTTATCATACCATTCTTAAAACATAGATGTAATTGAACTATTGTGGCGTGTGTGTTTATGATTATTAATTACAGTTCTTTATTTAAGTTTGTAAAAGTTTTACATTTAAATAATGCAATTACCGCCTGTGTGTGTCGACTGTAAAATTTTGCACACAAAAAATTGTTGCTGCAAAAACTTGCACACAAGTTTTTGATTTTGCACACGAACCAGCAAACCTTAGAGGGAACATTGACTACCGGTAGTCAAGTCTTAAAAACAAGTAGCAATCATGTCTTAAAAACAAGTAGCAAGTATAGAATAAAGAAAAATGTACCGACTTAAACCAGACTTAAAGTAAATTTACAAATTGTGGAAAGACCAAATATTTTTCGTACACAGTTTCAAAGTATTGCAAATAAAATAATTTACCGGTAAGCAAATTAAAAATTTTAAAACTTCTAATCTGCATCACTGTCCCTGCTGTCTCCAGATATTAATAAGATTAAGATGTGGAGAATTGCAATTTGGTCTCTTGTGCCTCCACCCGGTTGAAAGCCTGTATGCTCTTTTGCAATCTCACTTTCTGTCTTTGCCTGAATTCTAAAGATAATTATTTTCATAAGTATTTTGCTGGCATGCGAGACTAGTGCAATGGTTCTCGCACTTGGCTAGGCCTGCATTGTATACTGTAATTGTATGGTGTATAAAATAACAGACGTTTAATTGAAGTATTTCTAACTGTATGATTGTCAACAGAATCAACAATTAACTAGATGATGGTGACATGGGATTTGCATTACATTTTGTAAATATAGCACAAATGTAATTTTGTTACTTTTGGGCTGTTACAACAGCAGTAAAATGCTACTTTTGAATATGGTAACTGTAGCAAATTGCATGTATGACCCAGTGACAAGTAACTGTAACAAGTTACATTGCAAAAGTAACATATGCCATCACTGAATATATATATATATATATATTTGTTCGTATTACTTAGTTTTAGGTAGTGGCTTGTATAGTACGGAATGTCGTATTATCGTGACCAAAGTGGTCCAGGACTCCCACCACAGTAAGTCTACCTGACGTATCAGTGCTTATTGAAGTGCTTTTGTTTGCTATTGTCACTCATCATCTTTTGTCTGCATTTAGGGCATTTGTGACTGAATTAACAAAGCTATTTTGTTTCAAAGACATGATCGCTTATGTATTCTAGTATTTCTTGTTCATGAAGAATCATTGGCTTGTAAAGAGATGAAGGAGAACTGATCCAATCCCTCCAAAATGCTCATTCAACTGAAATTCCCCCCACAAGGCACTAAAAGACCCCACAAGGCATTACAAGGCCCCAGATGGTTCCTGATTGGTTGCTACTAGGGCTGCGCTAACCGAGTAGTTTAGGAGTCGAGTAGGAGTCGAGTAGCTTAGCGAGTACTCGAGTACTCGCGTAAAACCGGAAATACATGATTTGCAAACGTTACACGTCACATAATGCTTATTATTTGCCTCATGGCCCTCATTTAACCAAAGCAGAACATTAGATACAGTTACATATCAATTTTTCGTATATTCAAGTGTTTTCAAATTTAGTATAACAGAAGTTACAGAACAGAAACTATTTTACCGGTACTGGCAAAAAATATGAGGTCTTCACTAGAGTTGGCCCACTGTGGACAACATCTTAACTAACTGGGGCATAACGAATAAGAATAACCTAAATAAGACTGATTAAGAATTATTTGTAACAAATAACGGTAGGCCAAATTTTAATGAAATTCTTTGGTTATTCTTTATTTATCTATTCTATTCTTTGTTTAGTTATTCTATGCGAGTACTCGACTCCAAAAAAATTACTCGACTCCAATTTGGAGTCGAGTACTCGCGTTACTCGAGTTACTTGACGCAGCCCTAGTTGCTTCACATTACATTCTATCCTCTCAATTCTCATGGATTTCCAGCATTAGAAATGCCGTTTTTGTATCACAGAATGCATATGTGAGTGATTCTTCAACAGTCTGCAGATCTATGTATTTAACTGCTATTGTTTGTTTCGTCGATGTCATAATCATCCTGACTGCTGTGCGCTGTTGTCGTAAGACACAGTCAGTCAGTTGCCTCTGCTGTGAGTGACTCTATTAATAGCTCTCTTCACTTGAAGGTCGAGACATTTTACAGTTCAGAGCAGAGTGGGTTCAAACTATTCTCTTTTATTGTCCAATACATTTCATGTAATTATGTGAAATTTTTGAAGCAATTCCGCCAATCATTATTACCGAGGAAATGATGATCCGCATGGAAGAAGCAACATCCCTTACAGGAGAAATGAAAATCCTTACCAAGACTATGCCCAGGTGTACAGAAGGATGGGTGAACCGTATCAAAGAATTGATGTTCCATATCAGAAGAGAAGAGATGAGCCTCACCCTGCAAGTGACAATCAGCATGGCTTGGTGCGTGGCAGCCGAGTCTTTGAAGAAGATTGGAACAACAGAAGGTTGCAAAACGGATATGGGTCCAGGTACGGCCATCTGATAATCTTCACTTACCGATACATTTCAATATTATTTTGCAAATGCTGTTAAGTGTTCTGGAAGCTGATTTCTATTAACCCTTGCACCTGTAAGCTTTTCTATAACGACTTCTTCTAAGAGGGGTGGTTACCAACCCTTTTGTCTGTCTCGGCCCAGTCTCTGAAAATTAATATTGTTATGCCCACTTGGATTCTGTGTTCAAAGCTCTATAGAATGATATTTCATGATGTTGATTTTGTTTACCTCTTGCAAGCCATTAGCCATCAAATATAGTCACCCTATAGAAATGTAACAATTTTCAGATTTTTACTTTTTAGACCCATTGAATCAAGATTCGACCGTACGTTACGTCCACTGGAATTATACGTCTATCATATGTATAATATGTCTAAAAATATTATATGCGTATTTATGCATAAATATACATTGGCAGTGGCATTGAGCTCCGACATGTTTCTATGGTTACCTATTATCTATAAGACATACGTAGGGTCTGTAGAAATTCACGAAGACACGGAAGCTGCGAATTCTGTGATTTTTGTCGTTTGCCATGAATTCCATGAATTTTTCAAAATGCCGTGAATTGCCGTAATTTTCATCAATAAATAATTTGTTATAAATCAATGCTCTACAGACATAGCAACAACTGTAGACCGATGTTCTACGTTGGCCCAGTTGTCCAGGGACATCTGTATCACTGCAGACCCCTCCACAGAATAAAGGTTGTTGCAAACCCCAGTATCAGACACCCTTGATCATTAGGGAGCCAAAGGGAGCCAACTGACGTCTGGTGTAAAGTACATTGACACTGTCCCAACATCGAATTAGATTTAAACTATAGCATAACAAGTAAATGTTTCGAACTAAATTTTAACATTTCAGTTTAATTATTTTAGACGATGTATTTCTAATGTACGAAACTTTTACTGTACGTATAGTTATACATATTTTCATCGCCAAAAATACAATACACATGATACGTATGGTCGATTCTTGCATTGAATGCTAAAATTGTGCAGTTATTTGACATTGAAAGATGGTTCATCAAAAAGTGTAAAAGAAGGTAGCTGCGGTTTCCCCGGCATTTACAGAGAAACAGAGTAGCTAGGTCAGTGCTGAAAAGGACAATCCAACAAGGAATGATGCCGGGAACAAGACTAAAGGGCGGCCACAGAGACGATGGGCAGATGATGTGGAGGAGTGGACAGGAATGCAAATGTCAGCAGGAGTCAGGAAAAACACAAGATAAACATTGCCGTAGAAAGGAAATTCATGTTGTCACCTCAACTTCAGTTCATGAAGGAAAACATGAAGTGTCATGAAATACAGAATTATTATTTCAATTGCAGTTAGTTTGACGTTGGTCCGATACAATTCCTTCGCATAATGTATATGCTCTGAGAGTTTGCTACAGGCTATTTTGCAGCATTGACATCATAGTCTTAATCTGCTTTCATTATACTTTGCCTTCTTGTAGGCCTGCCATAATTTTGCATTCAGAAATTACATCTTGAAATTTAAGTTTGAAGTTTGGTTAATTACATTGATTGCAATTATAAAAAATGCTTAATTTAGAGGGTGGTATCTGCCTTGGGTCTCTTTGGTAAAATGGTTGTAGCTCAGTAATCCCTGTAGGAAAAAGATAACTGAATGTGTGTAAATTGATCGCCTATAGGTATTCAAAAGTGTTTGAAAGTATCTCATGACGTCTCTGAAAAATTTGAGAAAAACCAAGACGATGGCATTGGCCCCCTAGAGGTGTGAGGGTTACGGGCATGGAATAATGAAATTCTTTAAGACAGAATTAGTTTCAATCCAAATGCTATTGATATTGAAGTAAAGTAAGAAGTTGTAATTTAACCCTGTTAATGTGATAATAGTAGGAAATTTTTAGGAAATTTTATTGATTTCCTGAGTGTAAGATCTGTAATGTTGTTAATCTATGTTGAATTCACTTGAAGAAAGAACTTGGCATGATGACAGTTGCATATATTTCCAGCACTTAACTTTAAACTTTTTTTCAACTGCCACTGAATAACGTTCTGACTCTATGCATGAACTCAACTGTCCCTCTGACTCTATTCATCGACTCAACTGTGATTCAATAACTTATTACCATGTTGTCAAGTACTGGTTGCGGCAATGGTCTTTTGAAATACAGAAAAGCAAATGGCTAGGAAAGCTATTGCCATGTGTGGCTATGATTCAACTGTAGTTGATTGATTGGATACAATTTCTTGATGCCCAACATAGACACAAAACGTAGTATTTTAGGCTTTTAGCATTCATAGCAACATTGCTGTTTTTTTCACTTGGTTGTTTTCTATTGTATTGTATACTGGACTATTTATATAGCGCCGTAAACATAGCATAACCAAAAACAAGGGCGCTTTACAGGGGGTATGACTCCCTAAACAGATGGCTTTTCAGTCTGCTTTTGAAGATGGGCCGAGCTTTAATCCTCCTTATTTCAGGTGGGATGGTATTCAACTTGAGTGGTCCGCCTCGGGAGAAGGCGCGATCACCGAAAGTTGGAATCTTAAGCGGTTTCGGGACAGCGAGGTCAAGAGATGACGCTGATCTCAGTGTCGACAGTTTAAGAGCGTCGCTAGCGGGTGTCAGGAGTTCTAGTTTGAAAGTTGTCACTGCAAGGCTCGAATGCTGGCTAATAAAGCTAAAAGTCAGATTGTGTATTGGATGCATTGCCGTATGCCGTGCGCACAGTGAATGGACTGCTTTGTTCTCCTGTATTTTGAATATGGTTGTAATTTGTTATCAGCAATCAGCGGTGTTGTTCTTTGTGTGCTGATTACAGTCTTGTTATGTGCCTCTTGCCTGGACTTGCCTAATGACATTCCTCTTGTTATCAGTTGACGTAGTTGCATGACTTGACTTGGACACACCCAGGTGATACATCCACTCAGAGCTATCCATTTCACTGCAGAGACACTATCACATGCTGCTGCTTCTGTTGGTTTCACTTTATTACAGTGGCGGCCGATGACCATGTCGCTGGGTTGCACAACCCCCAATGCAACCGCCAATTTTTCGTTACACAATTTGTCAATAACAATAATAATTTCACATGGAATTTTGTCTGGTACAGCAAGCCAATTCCCGATCAGGGAAATTAATAGATTTGAGTGTTTGACTGCACTCTGGTGGATCCGCGGTGCGTTGTGAACCATGTGTGTCGCTGGTCAGCAGCGACACACGTACGATTTCCATGCTAGCATATACTACATAGCCTGTAATACAGTATTACTGAAGACAACTTGCCTTCCGAAGTGGGCGTGGTTTGTGTTGCAGAGATAGAGCGACACGCACGTTTCAACTGGCAGAGACTATAAATAACTCTCTGCACAAGAGGGTGTTGGCTTGTTGCCAACATGCTTAAGGCATAGGCCTATTGCTTGCATCTGTCCTTCACTGTATGAAGCTGAGGCAGAAGAACAGAGGGTAGAGGAATACATAGACCTAATAGTTCTTCATTTTGTTTAAATAATTCATGTATTTTTTATTAATTAGGTCTATGCAGTATAGTTTCAACTGTTACCTAACCTAGCTTAAGCTAGCTGGATTAATTAGGAATAATTATATTCGCGCTGAGGCAATATGCTGCGGGAAAACAAGCACTATCCAGGGGCGGCGCTGGGTTTTGTTGGCTGGGTGGGTCTAATGCAATCTACACAACCAGGACCCGGTTCAGACTACCCCTCCCCCCCAAATGAATATTTCTTTGCGGATTTGCACGATTTTCTCAGGTGCCCCTGCCCGAGGCTGGGTGGGACCGCATCCGCGGACCCCTCCCCCCAGTGCCACTCCTGTCACTATCCACATAGCCTAACAGGATCACATTGGAACCGAAGTATCCCAACCTAATTTTAAAGGTGACATTTTTCTCACTAACATTGCAACCCCCACTTCTTATACCCAACGGCCGCCACTGCTTTATTATGTAACTGCCAGTCAGTGAAATGATGGTCATCAAGTTCATGAAAATAAGACTATACCGGTTAAAATCTTTTGACTTTATTCTATTACTACTACTACTACTACTACTACTACTACTACTACTACTACTACTACTACTACTACTACTACTACTACTACTACTACTACTACTACTACTACTACTACTACTACTACTACTACTACTACTACTACTACTACTACTACACTACTACTACTACTACTACTACTACTACTACTACTACTACTACTACTACTACTTAACCTGCTGGCAACAAGTACTTGGATCAATGATTTAGCTGCAGAAATAGTAAGTGAAGAACAAATTACCCTAATTTGCCTAAGTAGGTAAAAGTTGGAATGAGCAAGTCAAGCAAAATGCTCTTTAAAGGTAATTGTAGATGCATGCCAAGATTCTTTGACAAATTATGATATAGTTAGATTAAGAGAGAGAGAGAGAGAGAGAGAGAGAGAGAGAGAGAGAGAGAGAGAGAGAGAGAGAGAGAGAGAGAGAGATTGATGGTCAACTTTAGAATGCAGCAGTCTAGTGCCAATCAGACACTTAAACATGTCTTTCAATGCAGAGGGTAATATTATTGATTGAAATTCTTTGGTCAATGTGCATTTGAAATTTTCTTTTATGGGTAATAGTGAATCACCAGTAACCATTAACGATGATTGACAATCGTCACTGCTGATAATTGATTGATCAATCAATCTGTCAACTATCAACAGTGAATTAGTGAAGACAGGGGGGATGGGAAAGAACTCAACAGTTTTAATTCTGTATTTTTGTACATTTTCACCATCACTCACTTGACATGAAAGAATGAGTCCTTTCATAAGAACCTGATGCTGAGACAATGGCATCTCCTTCTGTATGTCAAGAAACTCTGTCCCCCCGCCTCACATTTATTCTCCTCTTCACCTCACCTCTGAAATATCTGTTATCATTACCATCCCACCCCAGGGGGCTATCTTCATTTAGCTTCAACCACAGACCTCTTCTAACCCTCAAAATTGAGACTAATGTAGTGGGTCATTTGGAGGAGTAGCATTTCGGGGAAACCCCACTTGGAGAGTCAGGTCTTTGGGACAATGATCCCAATATGATCGCCATAGAGTTATCCCTTTAGAATATTATGGAGAAGATGTTGCAGGTTTCAAAGTTCATTTTTTTCTGTAAACACCTGCTTATCTGAGAGGCTCTTAAAGGGTTAATGGGGTTATAGTCTCACATTGGTGACATTTAGCTAACAGGCCTTTGATCACCGTAATTAGTTCAAAAGAATTAATGGTTACTGGTTATGTGATCACTGTCAATTCCACGTGAATGAATGGCTCGCAATTGGGAATAGCTGTTTACTTTTGGCTCACATTTGGTTTTAAATCCTTAAGGAATTCATGAGTTCAGGTTTGGTTCTTTTCTAAAGGCATGTTTCTGGTTAGGTTTGCTCAGGGAGAGTTCAGGTCTTTCACCTCTGCTAGTGAAAACAACTCTTAGCTTTTGTCTTTTGGAGAGTGACCCGTAAATTCTTCTGTGTGTAGAATCCACTTTGTGTTGATGCCGCTTCTCTTGCTATCCACATCTGTCTCTCTCAGTCTGAGACAGACATCTTTGATGTTGTCATCATCAAATATCTTTTAATGGTGTTTTTGTTGCAATGCCGCCACTTTTCTTGACCTTGTACAGTATCTTCTGTTTATTCTTATTTACAGTTTTTTCCTTTCTTTTCAGCATCATTTTTTCCTTCTGTTTCCTATGCCTTCCATTTTGCCTTCTTCTGCTTGTCTCTAAGAATATGTCGGCTGGAATTTATTTGTCTGCATTGCATTGTATTAATAAGACATTTTCTATTTGTTTGTTTGAATTTTCTTTTATTGACTTCTGGTGAAGTTTTCCCATCTCCATGTTCACTTCTCAGTACTCAGTCTGTCATCATTTTTCTTTTTCTAGTTCCAAGTCCGATTCCCATGGCTATTTTGGAAAATCAAACACTGAAAATGCAAAGTTAAAGATAAAGTTATTGAAATTCAGAAATCAAAGACATCAAGTTAGCAAAGAAGCATGGAACTCAAGTTACTCAGCTCCTGTGTGCTATTTTTGGTCTTTATGCTAGAAGTTCACTATTTTGTTTTGGAACTCTTCATACTGACTGTGTTTTAAAGTAACTATTTTTCTTATTTGAAGGTGGTTTTCGGGTGATGGATTTCAATATGACATCTACAAACCAGAACTTGGTTGGTTCTATTTATAGCCATTATATTGTTGTTACTATTATTGCTACTATTATTTTATTTTTTAAAGACAAACTATATTGTTTAGAGTTTATGACCACCGTAGTGATAATGGAGCTAGGTTTAGAGTGGTTCATTAGGATCTGTCCTGTATGAGAACTACTGCGACTTCTCTATTCAGCATTTGGCATTCTTTTTTTGGAGAACTGGATTTGTTCAGTTGTTTCTTTTCTTCCTTTTATCTTCTTCGTCAGTGTTTCAGTAGTAAATGATGCTTTTTGTCATTGCATCTTTTAGTTGTTGTCTATTTGTTGTCATTTTTTAAATTTGAATTAAAAATTAATTTTGTTTATCTCTGTTGTTGTTTTTAGGTGTCTACAGTTTCAAGCATCGGCCAGATCCAGTTATCTACGAAGTCGACCACCTCGTGACTTTTGAGATTTCACCAAAATTGGGAATGAAGAGTCACCGAGACGGTCTGGAGCGTCTCAGCCACATGCAGCTGACATCTGGTGTCTGGACTATGAGGTACTTGCTAAGCATTGACGACCGAGAAATTGTCATCACAGAAAAATCAACTCGTAAGGAACTTGAAAGCTTTCCTATCAGTCATGTCCATGATCCAGTGAACATCACAAGCAATGATCCAAAGGAGCTGTACGACGACATCGTCATGTTCACCGTCCAGGGTGACATGTCAAGGAAATTATCAGAAATGCACATATTTCAGTCCATTGGAAAGCCTGTATGTAGATTTTGTTGAATTATTTGTGGTTTTTGTTAGAAAATATGTTTTAATCTCTGTTTGGGTATTGCTAAAGACAGTAGGGTGATTAAATGAATTACTCTCAGGTTAAAATATTTTACTACCAGTGGAGATCAGCAGTAGAGGACCATCCTCAAATAATGAATATTAAACCCTCCAATTGCTCCCCCCAAAGAAACTTAAGTGCTGAATCATCTTCAGATTTAGCCACAATGACTGAAGAAATAGGACAGCTTGACCAGTGTGACTCAAGAACATACAAGAATTTGCATATACAATACATAATCATAATATATTCATATGTAATATTGAATTCCCAGGTAGGACCTCAAGCCCCTCAATGCAAATGATGTAGAAAGCAGCAGGGTTGTTAACAATACTGCCAAAATGTATTGCCAATACCAATACCAATACTGCATGAAAAAAGTATTACAAATACCAATACCAAAATAAAATTGTATTGCCTAAATCGATACCAATACCAATACTTCTGTCCGCAACAAATAAAGTTGACTACCAGTACTTTTAATGGCCAAATAACAATAATAATAACAATAATAACAATAATAATAATAATAATAATCAGGGTGCGATTTGTGACCTGGAGCAGTGGGGGGAACATGTCGAGCATGGGGGGATGTAGTTCTTGGGGAAATGTAGCAGTGGGAGGATGTAGCTGTGGGGGATGTAGCAGTAGGGGGATGTAGTTGGGCAGTGGGGGAAGATTCCCACCTTCCCCCTACAAATCGCACCCTGATAATAATAATAATAATAATAACAACAACAATAATGCAGACCCAGAAATATGCATGTCATGTCATTTGTAGGCCTACATGTTCCATTATTATTATTATTATTATTATTATTATTATTATTATTATTATTATTATTATTATTATTATTATTATTATTATTATTACATGGTTGTTAACGCACATTAAGTCATTCACAAGTGAAGAATTGTAAGTGCGGGGTCTCACATGACTTAAGCAGTGTAGGCCAAACTGCAGAGTGCAGTTTTCAGTTGGCGTTTAAAAACAATCAACGAAACAGTTAAGTCCGAAGTGACAGATTTAGGTAGATTGTTCCAAACAGACGGAGCAGCGATTGCAAAGGAATGGTCAGTGAGAGAAAGGCGAGTGCGCCGCTTTATCAGTTTATTAGCACCACGTGATCTCAGTAGGCGAGACTGTCCCTGCAATTGAATGATGTCTTCCAGGTAACTGGGCTGTTGTGTTGTTATTGTCTTGAAAGTAATAAGCGCGATCTTGTACTGAATGCAATATCGTATTGGTAGCCAATGGAGACGAGCAAGGATCGGTGTACTATGTTCTGTTCGGCGCACTTTACAAGCAGTCCTGGCCCGTGAGTTCTGTACCCATTGCAACTTCTGTAAGTTTTTTCCCCGAGGTGCTGTGAAATACAGAGTTGCAGTAGTCCAGTCTACTGCTGACCACGGAACAGGCTATTGAGGCATCGAGGAATGTGGCGGGACTTCGACACTAACATTTACCCTTACGAGTTTTTGAACTTTTCGTATTATTAAAAATTATTTAGTAATTAAGGCTAGTTCAGCTTACCTGAATATGCTTCTTTAACTTTTGCCACAATTTGTTGTGGCACGACAATGTCACTTATTTGTCACTCCAGGCAGACATTTTAGACACTTATACAACGAATTACCACTTTTATCCGCTGGTCCAAATTACTTGAAAAATTTGGTGGGAATATCAAGTCCATCATTTTTTGCCATAATACTTATTATTATTTCTTATTATTATTTTATGTTGAACGTCCACGTGACAAGCGATAAACCATAGACTTTAATAATAAATCTATGCGATAAACGATGAAACTACAAACTGAGAGGTCGCAACTCGCAAGCATAGACTTTAATATCAGTAATAAATCTATGGTCACAAGGTCATAAGCATAGATTTTATAATTGTAATTATAATTAAATTATATGGTTGTAATCGCTGCTCTGTCCTGGCAAATCTATGGTCCTGGCCTTCCCGTCGATATTAAGTTGGCAATAGTCAATAGAAAAGTATTGGCATTGAGTATTGCCGATACATTTTCACTCTAAAAAGTATCGGCAATACACAAATCGATACTTGATTTAAAAAGTATCGCCAATACAGTAAGCGATACTAAAAAAGTATTGCCGACGATACTGTATTGCCGATACAGTATCGGCGATACTTAACAACTCCGGAAAGCAGCCATACACACAGTGGCACTTAGTGAGCATTTGTTACCGGTAGATATGAAAATTAAATACCTGTATTTGGAACACTGCACATGACGCTCATCGACTCTGACATGGACGTGTCTATAAACAAACACGCGCACAGAAATGCTCCAAACCATTCACAAAACCCAATGATGTTAGTCCTTGGCCTTGGTCCTAGCCTTAAGGACTACTTAAGGGCAAGTAACAATTGCTTGGTCCTCGTTTTGGCCTTGAGGGTTTAGTCCTTGGTCTTTATACTGGCCTTGAAGGTTGAGCTTTTGGTCCTTGCCCTGGCCTAGAGTTTTCCAGAGCTGGATCTTTTTAGCTATCAATATATCATGGCTTTTCCACAAAATTTGTAATGCTTTGTTGACAGCTTGGCTTTGTACATTCTGGCACAAATTTCAGCTTCACACTCAGCATCATCCGTGATTATTGATCCTAAGTAGACGAAGCTTTCCACCTGTTCTAGTGGTTTTCCATTGATATATATTCTGCATTGAGTTTCATTTGTATTCGCCACCTTTGTCTTAGTGATATTTGTACAAAGATTGTATCCCTGAGTTACTTTGTCTAGTCGATTCACTAATTCTTGCACCTTTTCTGCAGATTCGACCAGAAAAAATGTCATCAGCATTTCTTAAATTTGTAATTCTTCTCCCTGCTAATGTAATTCTTCCATCAATATCTTCCAAAGTTTCTTGCATAACCGTCTCAGCCATTGTGTTGAACATATGTGGAGAAATTACACAGCCCTGCCTGATGCCTTTTGTGGTCTTAAACCAATCGGATGTTGTACCTGCAGCTTTAATTTTTGCCTGTTGCTTCTCTTACATTTGGGTCAGAAGCTGCACTAAGTGTGGCGGGAATCCATTTTCTAACATTTTTAACTATAGTCACTTTGTGTAACAGAATCAAATGCCTTTTGAAGTCAACAAAGCACATGAACACTGGCCTCTGATGTTCTTGTGCTTTCTGTAGCACAGTAGTCTAAGGTTTAGGATCTGGTCTCTTGTTCCTCTGCCCTTGCAGAATCCAGCTTGCTCCTCTGATAAATCTCTTTTGGTTTTCATTTGTATTCTTTCCAAACTAGTCGCAGAATGATTTTCCTGGCGCGTGATACTAAGGCACTTGTTCGATAGTTCAAACATTATTTTGAGTCTTCAAGTACTGCAGTAAAATTGGTGAAATATAGAAATATAGACAGATAGTCATCATTTAGTGTCTGTGTGTATGCTATTACTGATATCAACTAATTCCATTGCTACTAGTGAGAGCTACCGTAGTTACCGGTAAGTACTTTGAGTCATATCATTGTATTTATTATTGTTTTTTTTGTAACAGGGTCAGGATATTGTAAATGATATAGAAGCTGCTCGTATGGGAAAATTTCCAAGGTAAATTAGTTTATTTCTTCTGTGAATTTGTGTTCGTGAGATGTGTTGAAAATGTCAATGTATGTCAATGTCAATGTAGTGTTTCATGCATGAGACCCTTCAAGTGTAGAAGATCCATGTTTGGTTTCACTCAGATCTTGTTCCAATTGGACTTGGCTCTGGTCTTAGGCTTCAAGAATTGCCAGTGAGACATAGTATTTGCTTGCATATACAAAAGCCATTGAGTTACAAAACAAGAAACTAAACTTACCAAAATGTTCAGGAGGTCCCAAAGTGAGTAAGTAAGTAAGTTAAATCTTGTGAATGTATATAATGTTTAGTAAAGGTAACATTGTGGCTGCTTATTCCTATGTGCTTAATCTAGTAGTATAATAAGCAGTCCATCAAAATCGATGATGATGGATCGCCTATGAGTCCATATATGATATATGTCTAGAGATTGTTAGCAAGCATAAGTGGGTGTGCATATGGCTATATAGTCCATTTTTGCTGCACACACTTTTCTCCAGTGATTACATATGTGATCCGTTGTAGAGGCGGAGTCTAAGTTTGCGTGGTCCTTCCGTTCCTGACACTTTCTTTCTAATTCAACTATCCAGTTAGCCTCCATAATCATTGCACCATTGTTGATGACATTGCACCAATGAGTGCAATTGGAGGCCTCTTCTTCCCACTTGTTTATGTTGATTTTGCATTTCTGCATGGTTGCCTTTATCTGGTCCTTGTATAGCTTGTACTGACCACCTTGTGGGGCTTTTTTGCGTCGGAATGAGGCGGAACGGTGTTCCGGAAAATATGAAAACGTATTTTTTTTGCAACATTAAATTCATAAGTAGAAAATTTAGAACTGATATATAAATTTGGAACTAATAATAATAATAATAATAATAATAATAATAATAATAATAATAATAATAATAATAATAATAATAATAATAATGTGATTTTAAGTGGTTTAGGAGGCAAATAAGCCTGTGTGAAAACCACTGAAAACCACTATATAGTATATTGATATAGAAAATTATAGAACTGATATAGAAAATTTATAACTGATATAGTTCTAAATTGTCTATGTATGAAATTAATACTGTTTTATTGATTATAATCATTATAGTAACTGTTTGGTTGCTACATCATGTTGACATTGACAAATGACTTCTGACTATTGCGTTCCAAAAAATTTTCTATTGCGTTCCAGAAAATATATTTTTATGAAAGAAGCCCTGCCACCTTGTGTCCTATGGCCATGAACAAGCTCACCATACATAATAATTTTTGGCAAACATCCTCCATCCAAGAAACGTGTCCAGTCCATCTCAGCCATATACTCAACAATGTCGCTTCCACAGTCATGCAGTTCACTCTTCAAAGCACCTCAGTGCTTGGCACTTTGTCTAAATGGAATGGATCGTAGGCATTGAGCGTGGAAGGCCTCAAGGGATCTGATATGGAATCCATAGAGAGTCCAGCGTTTGTTACCATGTAGTAGAACGCTCATCACTCAGGCTTTGTAAACAGAGGTCTTTGTGAATAGCTCAATGCCATGAACTTTCCACAGTCGATGTCGTAGGCGACCGAAGCTAGCAGCTGCTTTCTGGAGTCTTGCCTCTTCATCTCGCAGAGCAGTGGCGGCTCTAGGATTTGGCAAGTGGGGGGGCCGTTGGGGTGGCAACTTCTAATCATGGGGGGCCAACCATTTGTTGTTTAATGTATGTAGCATTAAGTATAGGGTCCCAACTGGGGGGGGGTACTGGGGGCCAGACACTCAATAGGGGCACGGGCCTCCCCCTGCCCCCCCGGTGGAGCCGCCACTGCCGCAGGGCATGTTCATTCAGTATTGAGCCGAGGTGCAAACTTCTTCACTTGTTTAATTTCCATGCCGTTTGTCGTTATCCTCACCTGAACAGGGGTGTTCGAGGAGGTGGTTGGGAGAGAACTTCAGTTTTAGACAAGTTGATTATCATTCCTAAATTTTTGCCGCATTTGCAAATCTAGAGGTTAATTCTGAAGGTCGTCTTGACTGCATCTGAAAAATGTGCAGTCACCAGCGTACAGTAATCTACTGTTGAAATGGCTATGGTATATATATATATATATATATATATATATATATATATATATATATATATATATATATATATATCATCATCATCAATAACCGTGGGCTCAGCGCCCGTTGATGTCTGATGCAGTCATTACAGTTTTGTCCCAATCTTTGCTGTTGGCAGCAACATGAAATAGTTCTTGCAGACATTTTCCACACCAATCACAAATGCCATCACACCATTCCATGTGTGGCCTTCCTTTCTTGTTGGAACCGTCCATTATTCCAAGCATTATAATCTTAATCTTTCTATCATCTTTCATACGACAAATATGTCCAAAGAGACGCAATTTCCTCTGTATAACTTTTTGCATCAAGGTTTCTTTTGGATGGATTTTCTTGTATAGTTCCTCGTTGCTGATCTTTTCAACCCATCCAATTCTGAGAATTTTTCTATAGCATTTTCTTTCAAATGTTGAAATTCTTCTCTCCAATTCTTTTGTGATGGTCCAAGTCTTGCAACCATACAAGAAGCTGCTGAAAATACATGTTTCAAGAATCTTCTTTTTTATTCTGAGACGTATTGCTTTGCTTTTCCAGACATTGTCCATTGCCTTCAGATTTCCTAAGGATTTCGCTGCTCTTATTGTTACTTCTTTCTTGCAGTCCAGATCATGTGTCATGTTGCTTCCAAGGTAAGTGAAATTTTCCACATTTTCCAATTCGAATCCATTCACTTTGATCTCTCTTCCAATATCTTTCTGTCCAAACACCATTGTTTTTGTCTTTTCAAAGTTCATCGATAAACCATAGCGCTTTGCTTCATTACTCAGCATCTGTACAGTGTCCTCCAGGTCATCTACAATGTAATGTGTTCGAGTAGTCCTTCTAGGACGATTTACCACAAAAATCTTAACTTTCAATAAATAAATAAATAAATAAATCTTCATTTCCTTCAATGATATCGACATCATCAGCAAATCTCAGGTTGTTTATGTGTAGTCCCTGCACTGTTATTCCCTTTACATGTTCCATTATCTTGTCCATTGCTCTTTCCAAGTCAGAGATGAATATCATGGGTGATACATTGTCTCCTTGCCTTGATCCTCTGCTTGTCTTGAACCAATTTCCAATCTCTCCACAGATTCTCGCAGCTGATTTTGCATTGTTGCTGATATCTTTCAACAGTCTTATCAGTTTATGATTTACTCCATAGGACTCTAGTACAGGTTGTATTTTATATATATATATATATATATATATATATATATATATATATATATATATATATATATATATATATATATATATATATATATATATATATATATATATATATATATATATATATATAGTAGCTATAGCCTACATACAATATATGCTGTAAAAATGAAAACTTCAATTTGTACAGCACTTTGATTGTAATGATCAAGTTGTCAACCTAAAGGTTCATTCAGACCATGTTAATGTCCACACTCTTCCACTGGACATGCAAGTGCCACTGGACATGCAAGTGCCCGGGGATTGAACTGTGGTTGAGGGAAAGCTGATGCCCTCCCAAATGAGCCATTGAGACTTATGCCAGGACAGAGTGCATAGGCATTCATATGTTTTAATTGTTTTTGGACTGAACTGGTTTTGTGGATCTGAATTTGAACCCCTGGCAGGGGGCTCATCACTAATGACAGTAAATCAAATTTAGAGTGTTATCTCTCGGTTCATAGTTAGAGTAAAAGAAAGTGTTAGCTCTGAAGTCAATTGCCTGTCGATCGTAAGGCAGTTTACAAATCAAGGTTGTAATTTCGATATTTTTCTATTGTTGCATTCAAATGAATATCAGTAATTTGTTAATTGATGAATTATTCCAATGTTTTATGTAAAGACAGAGGTGGTATTGGGTCATGGGTCAAGTGGGTCATCAATACTTGATAGGTCACATAGGTCATGGGTCAATAGGTTTTGACCCACGATCTTTTACAGATAAATGTTTGCATTGCAGTGTTTGCATCTACTCTATGATAATGGCGTGATCTTGATCACTTGTTGCAGGGCTGTATTCCTGCCATCAGCATTGAAGAGGGGAGGAGTAGCATAATTTTTAAAAGTATAACCACCCATAAATATGTTTAAACTCTAGTGATGAACTTTTTTTGCTTGTCAGACTTTTTATAACATTAAAGAAGTGCAAGAATACACAAAACATTGGGAAAACAAATGATACTATACACCACCTTTACTAATTAATTGGGTGGGACCATCCTTTTCATTCTCCCCATGATCTATGCCCCGACTCTGGTATTTTATTTTAGGATAGGGTAGTTATGTTCTTTTATATTCGATCGATGTTCAGCATTAGCTTTCACGTGGCTTAACAGCTTTGAAAAGATGGAGATATTTGTTGGCAATGAACTGTGGGTCATCGGTTTCTTTGAGTGACTCGCTGCCATCTCTGTGCTGAGGCAAACCACCAGTCATGTACTTTAGTATGTAAAGTATTTGTTTTATTTTTTGAATGTCAGGATAAAAATCACAGCATTTAGTTCTGTATCTTCTGTATCTTGGGTGTTTCTTCTTTTTTAATAGCTGAACTTATTTTACTGATTCTTAGAATTGTAAAAGAGCAAAGTCCAAGTGTTTCATCACAGCGTTTTCCTTTATACAGTCCACCGAAACTGCCCCAGAGGTCACTCGGTGCATCGGTCTTTGAAGCTGATATCGTAAGGGCTTTTCATTTTTTCTTTAATGCCAATCCCAGCTTCACATTAATTAATGATCTTGTATTGTGAAAAGCAGCTTTAGTCAGAACAATCTAATCAGGATAAGAGAACAAGTTTATTCATTTTTGTTTATATCGTTATGAATTTGAACAGGAATGTTCAGATATTTTAAAGATGAATGTTTGTTTTGATTGATGCTAGGATTTACTGAACCAATGTTTTGACAGCATTGAGCGTTTTGTCATTAGCCTTCAGCAGGCTGCACTTGCCAAAAAGAAATTGGATCAGAGTCGATCGAGTGGAATGGTCGATGCTAATAGTACGTCTCCTCTGAATCTTTGAAAATTTCTGTAAAGCAGGACAACGGAAACTAAATTAAACATCTTATGAAATTATGTTGGCCTATTGATAAAAAAGAACCATATTTGCAACAGACAGCCAATATATCCAATATAGTTTCATCATCATCATCAGTGTTTCTGTCTTTCGACAGGTCCAGGTATCCAGTTTTTCCACTCCGATCGATTGCTTGCTTCTTCTTTGAGTTACTGATATCCTTTAGTCATCGTCCACTCCAACATCATCTTTCTCGATCTACCTCTCACTCTCTTTCCCTCCATTTTTCCTTCGATTATTGTTCTTAGTAGAGAGTCATGCTGGAGGACATGTCCCATCCAATTTCTCTGCCTTTTCCGGATTGTATCTATCAGGCTTCTGTCTTCCTCTATCTCCTTCATGACTTCCTCGTTTGTCTTATGCTCTGTGTATTTTACTTTTAGCATTTTCCTCCAAATCCACATTTCAAAAGCCTCTAATCGTTTTATATCTTCCTTTCTCATTGTCCACGTCTCTGCCCCATACAACGCCACACTCCAGATCAATGTTTTTACCAATCTCTTTTTTAGGTTTAGTTTTAGTTTACTTTGCATCAGCTCCTTTCTCTTGTAAAAAGCTTCCTTTGCTATTGCTATACATCTTCTTATCTCTTTATTGCATCTGGCATCGGTTGTTATCAGACTTCCTAGATAGCTAAATTCCTTCACTTGCTCTATGATCTGTCCATAAACCTTTATTTCCACTCTCATTCCTTCTTTTTTACTTATTACCATAGCTTTAGTCTTTTTTGTATCGATTCTCATTCCATACTTTTCTGACACTTGTATCAGTTTATCCATTACTTCCTGTATCCCTTTTTGATTACTTGCTAGCATGGCCTGATCGTCTGCGAAGCACAGCGCCTTTACTAGTACTCCTCCGACTTTGACTCCCTTATCTGTATTCTCCATTGCCTCTTGTACTAATTCTTCGATGTATATGTTAAACAGCAGTGGTGACAGTGGACATCCCTGCCTTACTCCTCTCCCAATCATAGACGATTCACTCAGTTCTCCCTCTATTCTCACCTTCACTGACTGTCCAAGGTTTAGGTTTGCTATCAGTCTTCTGTCTCTCCAATCCACTCCCACCCTTTTCAGTGCTCTCATCAAAATCCTCCAGTCTACTCTGTCAAAAGCTTTTTCGTAATCCACGAAGCATATATAGATATTTTTTCCATTTTGAAGTCTTCTCTCACTTAGCATTCTTAAGCATCCGATTGCATCTTGTGTTCCTTTTCTCTTCCGAAACCCAAACTGATCCTCTCCAAGGAATCCTATTGCATCTGTTTTCGCTTGTACTCTTTTTGTAATGACCTTGAGTATTATCTTTGCCGCATGGCATAATAGACTGATAGTCCTATGGTCCTCGAATTCCATTGCATTTACTTTCTTTTTATATAGTTTATTATTTCCAAATCCATGAAATCAAATAATTAGTGTAGGGAAAATATAATAGGAGCATAATAATTAACACATTTCAGCATAAATGAGATACAAATAAATGACGTACTTAAAAGTAAGCAATCTGAATGATAATAACATAATTACTCATATTAAGTCAGAAGAGGGAAATAAAAAGATACCATATGGGAATGAATTCCCACAAGTAGATATCTTAGTTGACTTGGGTTGGGTCTACCAATGGGTTGGATCTACCCATGGGTTGGGTCTACCCATGGGTTGGGTTGGTTGGGTCAGGTCAGAAATTTTCATTCTATGGTGGGTTGGATTGTTTGGGTAAGAAAATAAATCAAGTTTTCTTCACAGATAATGTAATACAAAATTTTATATTTTTTTCATTTAATTGTCGTCAGAGTTGTGCTATGATATTCAACACCTTTTAATGGTTTCAACAAATTCTATGGTTTCTAAGATCAACTACTGTTTAAGATATTGTTATGTATGGGTTGGGTTGGGTTGGGTCAAGTAACCCAGTTGTTTTAGTGGGATGGGTTAGGTTTGAATAATGATGAATTGGGTTGGGTTTTAAACAAATGGACCGATGTCCATGTCTGAGTTGCCACACAGCCTGTCTTTTATATTGGGCTGTTTGGTGGTATTTACCAGTACATGCACTGGAGAAAAAATTAATAGCAACAGAAAATAAATGGCTTAGAAGAATACTAAGGATTGGATACAAAGAACATATAACAAATGAAGAAGTTAGAGAGAGAACACTGCAACCGAGCATCATGAAAGTAATCAGAAAGAGAAGAATGAAATGGACTGGACACATGCTCAGAATGGAAGAAATAAAAAACCAAAACGAATTTTCAACTACAAAGCAGAGGAAAGAAGATCTAAAGGAAGACCAAAAAGACGATGGGTAGACAGATTGGAAGAGGACCTGCACTTGGCAGAGCTGGATCTCAATGGAAAAACTGACGGAAGACACCGAATGACTTTGGAAGAAATAGCAAAGGACAGAGAACTTTGGAGAGATGTCACGGAGAAGTCAATAGCTGGACAGTGGACACAGCTAGAGGACGAAGACCTGACCTGGTGGTATTTCATTGACTGCTGATATGTAATCTGATGTGATTGGTTGGTCTGATGTAGGATAGTTTGATTTTCAGCATTGGAGGTGATGGCGAGAAAAGCAGAAGCTCCTTCGGCACGAAAATTTGTTGATGTATTCCAAAAGTTCAAGTTCGCTTTAAATTTACTGGTATGACATCAGTTTAATGTTTTTGATTTGCTTGCACAATGCGGTATGTGAACTTTGATTTTGACAATTTCATTCACATAATGAACTTTGCAACGTAATTACAGATGACATTTAAAAATGTTTGGAAACTCTAATTGCAGAGTTGGAAACATTGCTTTTTCTGAGTTTTATAAATTATAAAGACTACTTTATTCACCATAGTGTGCATGATAATAAGCCGTCGCTTCTGTGTGTGCTGCGTTGTTAATGATGAAGAATTAGATAACTAGGTATTACGTCTCACAGCACAACTCACATGACAATCTAAGTAAAGCTAATGAAGGTCTTTAACATTCATATTAGCCTTCTTTTGGCTCCTACTAATAAGACTGTGCATGTACTGGTAATTAGGAATGACAGTTGTATGAGCAGAACAGTGTTGTCATGAGCATTGACATTCACGGGGGTTACAATACAAGATGATATTGTCGGTGACTGGAAGTGTCATTTGGGAGGGGGCATGGCAGCACTGGATGATGTTGAAATTGCTAGATTAAATCAGATGGTGTTGCAATGAGCACCAGCTGATATGCAATTGGTTTACTCTGAGGAAGTTTTAAGGATAAAAATATTTTCTTGGATGAAGGAATTTGTTGATACCCTCGATTCCTGGTACCTTTTGCAGTCAATTACAACACAATTCATGTGATGCCTGAGACAATTGATCGAATGGACTCATGCCAAAGAGCCAGTTGGCATACAGACGGGGACACTCAACGGAGTCGGCTGTTCTTCGCATCTACAGCGATATAGTGGATGCGATATCGAACGACCAAGCCGCCCTCCTCTGCCTACTGGACCTGTCGGCAGCCTTCGACTCCGTGGATCATGAAATCCTGTTTCAACGTCTGGAACTCTCTTATGGTATTAAAGGTGGTGCCCTCAGGTGGCTGCATGACCTCTTAACCGATCGCACTCTATCGGTGTCGTTGAATGGAACCAAAACCTGCCCGTGCTCAGCGGCGTGCCACAAGGGTCCGTGCTGGGCCCACTCCTGTTTATACTGTATACAGTGGACGTGGCGCAGATAATAAAGGAGAGTGGGCTCTCCCCATACACCTATTCCGATGACATGCAGATTGTTGCCTCTTGCCCTATCAAAGAAATGGACCAGCTGCGTGAACACGTCATAGCATGCATCGCAAGAATTAAATCCTGGACCGAGGCAAATCGGTTGGCACTGAACCCTGCAAAGACAGAGGTGCTCTGGATCACCACCCCGAAGAGGAAGCACCTAATTAATCATGAGCCGTTCCTCATCGACCATACCCCGGTAATACCATCTGCCGAGGTATGCCTCCTCGGTGTTCAATTGGACGAGTCACTGTCACTCAGCAGCCATGTCGGCATAGTCACCAGGAATGCATTCTACCATCTACGGCGGATCAAAGTGGTATGACGACATCTACCGACGCCAGCGGCGATGCTACTCTTGCGAGCGCTGGTGCTCACGAGACTGGACTATTGCATTAGCATCCTTCTCGGATTACCCGACAGCCAGCTTAATCGCTTGCAGATCGTTCAGAATGCCGCGGCCCGTATGATCTGTCAAATCAGGTGGAGAGAGCACGTCACACCACAGCTCAGAGATAGACTGCACTGGCTCTGCATTCCAGAACGGATCGTGTTCAAAAGGTGCTGGTTCACGCACTGTGCACTTTACGATCCGTCATGCCCAGCCAACCTGTCGGAGCTGCTTCACAGGGTCCCATCCACTGGTTACCGAGCGCGGCTCCGCTCCTCAGTGAAAGCTCTACTGACGGTTCCTCCTCCCTCGAAGACAGCTAAACTCGGAGAGCGATCCGTTACACGTGGGAACCCGGCTCTGTGGAACGCATTACCACACAATATCAGAAACATGACTAATCTGGAAACTTTTACGAAGCGACTTAAAACACACTTGTTCGGACTCTTGTTCAGTACCATGTAAAGCGCTCTTGACCCTAGCCTTAAATGACAATAGCGCTATACAAGTTAGCCCATAACTAACTAACTAACTAGCTAACACCCAACCATCATTTTCATTCCCAATTGTTAAATTGGGAATGAAAATGGTGGTTAGGTGTGGAGGTTAAGATGATGATGATGAAGATGATGATGATGACTATGATGATGATTGATGATGATGGTGATTGATGATGATGTTTAGCCGAAGCTGAGGTACATTCTCAAGGATCCCAATGCTCAGGAATTGACTCATATGCTCTTTGCTCCTCTGAGTCTGGTTGTTCAAGCGAGTCGAGATGCACAAGGTCAACCGAGACTTGCTTCGAGCGTGACGTCACCGCTGTTGAACCGTGACACCTGTATTCTGCTTGACACCAGCCTCCGTGGCCACGAAATCGCACTTTGGAGGCAGCTTGGTGACTCTTGGAACATACCTGCGTAAGCTCGATCACACTGCATGCACTTTCCTCTAAATCACAACACTGACTAGCTTGTGGACAGTGCTTGTCAGAAGAAAGCTTTCTAAACCTTTATTGTTGATTTTAACTATTTAAAAAAAAGTATTTTAATTAAATAGTGTTTTAAAAAGTCGTGGCTGTTTGTTGCACGAAGAAAGTAGCAGTTTTTAGCAATTTGTACACATATAACTTGAAGTGTCATAGGTTAATATAGAACACTGTACATCATGTGACAGAACTGCTTCTTTTCTAGTCAATTATGGAAAGGACCTAGTCCACCACCATACATTCCACGATTTACAAATGATTCTACAACAACTTCATTGGCTGGGAATCTTGAACCAGGAAGCCAGGTAATCAATGACTGTAAAGGTAAGGTAAGGTTAACCCATATTTTATTCCAAGCATTGAGGTTGGCAAAGATCTTTGGTTTCAAGAGTGGTGATGCACTTGGCTTATGCCAGTAACCCTCGAACTGCTGTGGGTGGTGGTGGTTGTCACCCCTGTTGGTTTTGCCAGATTTTTCATGGGCATTCTCAAGCATATTTTGGTCACCTGTGTGGAGTTACTTTACACACATTTTGGCATATTGTGTGCTCTTGTTGCTGATGTGGTTAATAAGTTGCACCCATTTTACTAAAGTGACCCAGAGATGGATACCACTACCGGTACACCCTGAATTTTCTCTTACTGTGTGCTTTTATTTATTACATTGAGTGCTTTTAAACCTAACCGTGGCTCTAGCATAGCACAGCATGAAATAGAAACAGTTCTTGGCAAACCAATTGTAGCAACACAGTCATAATTTTGTTTTATGCTACCAATTTTCACTGGCTTCCAACTTCTGAGTATAAACAAATATTTCTTGCTTCTGCAGGACTTCAAGGTCAGGTGCCTTCTTACATCACTGAACACTTTTCACCTGCATTTTTCTCTACTTTGCATCACTTGTTCCATTCTATTGATTGCATGGATGCCCATGTCCCTAGATCACGTACCACTGTCACTCGGTGTCAATCATTCAGAGTAACTGGACCCTTATTCTGAAATGGGTTGTCCCCATCTACTCATGCCTCGCTTTTTACTCCCACATTCAGTTCATTACGAAAGTTAAGTCTCGTTTTCTTATCAAGTGACTCGAAAGCTGGGAGCACCTCTGAGTCTCTGACCAATTACTTTTGGTGTTTGAGAGGTCTATACTGTGAACATCTGAAGATCATTAAGTTTCAGTGGAGTGGTTATGTTTGCTTTGAAGGCAGAATCCAATACTGAATAGTATATACCGGTAACAGGCATGCCAAAACTCAGGGTCCCCCCGAGGGCTGCAAGGGTCATATTGGTATTGTCATGGGGGCCACACAAGACAATTAATTGTGCATTGTTGTGAATGCTGCTGAAACATTTGTTTGCACATTGTATGTTTCTAAATTGATGTAACAAAAAAATGAAGCACTAAATTTCATTAAATATTAAATGATTTCAAATACTTATGAATATCTTGGAATTTGCAACATTCACAGTTCTATCAGTACTTAGTAATTATGCTTACCTTTTCATCTGCACCCCAGAAAGCCGTGCACATAATACTACTGTGTGCACTATATTCGAGATTTTACAGTATTCAAGGCGAAATCATAGCCAAATCATTGTTCAAGTTCATGCATATTGCAGCATCAATACTGATCTAGAAATTATGTGCATTCACATTAAAAAATATAATAAAGGAGAATGAAAACAAATGACAGCAATTAATATCAGATTGACTGATAGCTCTGCTGAGGAAGGAGGTCTTTTCTATTTGTGTTGTCTAAGTTGTGAATGAATGCACTTTTTCACTGAATATAAAAAGTCAATGACGATGATGATGATGAATGCATAATTTGTTTAATTAGGGAATGAGTGGAGTGCAAAATGGAGGACCAGGGAGTCAGATGTCTGCATCACACAGGTTTTGTTTAAACCTAGACATCCTCAATGTAGAACAATTTTTGTCTTCATGATAATTATGTATTGTAAATTATATATTACCTAATTATTATTAATAATATTGTCTTTTCTTTCCTGCTAGCAGTAAGCATAGTTAAGTGTCCTCCATTAATTGTGCATATCTTAATAATAGTGGCATTCTGGGCTTCAAAATGGGGCCCTAGAAATTGTTGACCTCAGAGACCCATCGGTCTCAGTTGCAGCATTCCTCATTTTGCTGTGGTCCGGTTTTAATGCATTTCATTACTAACTACTAAGACAGGTTACTAAAGCAGTAATACGTATATGCCTGGCTTAGGAATCCATAATGATGTTTTGCCCTGAAGGCGGGCTATGGAGATTTCCCATTCCACTATGTGGATAGTACTTCTTTGGGTTGCTCTATCGATAGGACATTCTGTGACGGTACGCGGACTATTGACCACAGGACGATTGACCATAGGACGATTGACCATAGGACGATTGACCACTGGACGATTGACCACAGCGGACTTTTGACCACTGGACGATTGACCACAGCGGACTTTTGACCACTGGACGATTGACCACAGCCGTGAGTATCAGGCTTAGCACGCTGTCTGCTGCATGCATGCATGCACGCATACATAAAAAGGAAACCAAATGCTATTGTCTATATATATATATATATAAATATATATATGTATATATATGCAATTGCATTTTGTGTGTGTATATATATATATATATATATATATATATATATATATATATATATATATATATATATATATATATATATATATATATAAATATAGCAACAGTCTCCTTCTCGGACTACCTGGGAACCAGCTCAGTAGACTTGAAGCAGTCATCAATGCCTCGGCTCGGATTATTTTCGGCTTTGAGGTGGCACGACCATGTGACACCTGTGCTGGGACAAGCTCCATTGGCTTCGGGTCCCCGAGCGTATAGTTTACAAGCGGTGTTGGTTAACACCGTGCTCTTGGGACCCAGCCTGTCCCGGACATTTGGCATGCCTAGTACGGCGACAAACGGCGACCGGTGTGCCGTCTCCAGCTGAGATTTAGCAGCCGCCACGGCTGTCGTTCCTCCTCCGGCCAGGACTCCGAAGTTTGGCGGCGTTCTATGACTCGCGGTAACCCACGTCTGTGGAACGCGCTCCCTGATGCGCTGGCGGGATTACTTCACCTGAAACGTTTGCTAAAAGAGATGAAAACGCATTTGTTCACCATATCGTATAGTTGACTGTTTGACTGTACAGCGCTTTTGGTTTTGGCCGATGGCCATGTTACGCGCTTCACAAATCGTCGAATAATAATAATAATAATATGTATATATATGTATATATGTGTATATATATGTATATATATGTATATATATGTATATATATGTATATATATGTATATATATATATGTATATACATGTATGTATATATATATGTAAATATATGTGTATATATATGTATATATACATTTATATATATATATATATATATATATATATATATATATCGACTCACTATTGTCCTTTTCATCATTCCCAGCATTTGGTTCCTTTTTTTGTATGCGTGCATGCATGCATGCAGCAGACAGCGTGCTAAGCCTGATACTCACGGCTGTGGTCAATCGTCCAGTGGTCAAAAGTCCGCTGTGGTCAATCGTCCAGTGGTCAAAAGTCCGCTGTGGTCAATCGTCCAGTGGTCAATCGTCCTATGGTCAATCGTCCTGTGGTCAATAGTCCTAGAACCTCTGTGACATTGTTTCTGTGAACATATTGTGAAGTCCAGCTGAGAAAGTTTCTTTATTCACTTGAACCGAATTAATTGATTAGCTGCTGTTGTTGTTGCTGCTGCTGCTGCTTAATTAAGGTCTGATGATGTGCAATTGTAGTTCTGCTTCAATTGATCCAAAGCAAGAAGAGTTCCTTCAACGTCTTAGAGCAAGGAACGCCAAGTGGGTGCATCTGCCATTTTGGTCTATTGTGTTAATCTTGGTCCTCTTTGCTTTATCAAAAAACATTAATGACAAGTGTTTTTGGGCAGAATTATTGGGTTATTTTAACTGAGGTGTAGTGTTAGAATCTATATAAATAAAACTCTAATGTGTGCTTTTGTAAAATGGGCTCATAACTACTAACGTTCTTGACAGATTCCTTTGAAACTATTTAACAATTAAAATTTTTTCCATTCGAATAGGATGGTATTTTTATGTTAACATGCTTTCTTTAGAAAACAGCATTTAGATTGATATGTGTTGAAACAAATTCAAAATGTGTTAAATGCAGCAACATTGAAAACAAAAACATCAGTGATCCTAAAATTAACCTTATTTTCCTGTTGGAAAACCCAAAAATCATGCAATTCCCAGTTAGCAACACTTCTTAGGCCACTCCCCAAATGGAACAAATTGAAAACAACCTCAACCATTGATTGGGACCTCCAACCACATTTGGCACGTCCAACCATTAAAATAGGGGGGGGGTTGTTAGAGGTGCTGAATGCACATCCAACATGAGGAAGAAGGAGAGGGAGGGGAAAGGACGAGGGAGAAGGAGAGGGATAGTGAGAAAGAGAGAGAAGGAAGAGGAAGAAGTGAGGGGAAGTAGGAGTTGGAAGTGTGTATGGTAAAGGAGTTTGCAAAATGCGGTGGGCCAGGGAGAGCAGGTTGAGCCACAGCAGCATGTGGCCGGGAATCTAGTGAGATAATAAATTGAACCACACTTTATGACTTGTTACTTAGCTTTCTTTGTATGGCGAATGCATGTTTCTATTTCTTGTCTTCTGTTGCTTTGTTTTAATTCCTCTGCTATTAAATTGTTTTGTTAGTTCACTTACTTCCTAAATTTTTATTATGTAAGACTGAGCTCGTGATATTTCTGTTTTGCTGCTGACTCGTAGAGTGTGCAGAATCATTAAAGATCGCTTTGGCTCAAATCCAAAGGAACTGACTGTGGTCAATGGAGAATATGTTGAGGTCAGAAGTCTAATTGGTTGGATTGCTATAATTACAGTTGTATTTCTAGCTCATTCCCACTATGAATTCTGCAAAATACTATTACTAAATGACATCAGGTATGGCATTATCAATAGGCAGGTCTTGACATATTGATATCTGTACATAAATACTGTAGCATTGTTCAAATTTTCTCACTGCAAAACAGCTTTGTTCCATCAGTTGAAATAGGTTGCAAATGAATTAGCACAAATCTCTAGACAAGGAGTAAAGACTTGGAAAGAAAAATTAGGTTTTTAGTGTTTTTTAAAAGGATAATTGCTAGATAATTAAAATATTCTCTACCCTGCCATATTCCAATGCAGAATTCAGAGTGCAGCTTACACAAAGGAGTATAAAATTTATAATTTTAAATGAAATTGAATTTGTTTATTGGCTTTTCTTATTGAGTTCTTTATTTGTGACATTTTTAATGCAGGTTCTTGAAGATACAAAAAATTGGTGGAAAGTATCAAATATTAGGAATACTTCTGGCTTCATTCCAAATAACATTGTTGCCAAAGTTTGAGTATTTTCTTATAATATTTCCCCAATTGGATGTAAGTTGCAAATTCACCATACTTAATTAAACTGACTGGTAAATTTCATTGCTTTTCACTTTTGTAATGATTGAAATTTTAAAAGCGACCTTTCATTACATCTTGTCAATGGCTTTCTATTGAGTTGAAGTCAGTTTACGCTTATCCTTTGTGCAGTTTTTGCATTTGTGTTTTCAACAGTGATGGGCAACTAACTAAAAAACATTAGTTAAGCTATAGCTATAACTAAATTTAAACTAGAAATAAGTAGTTAAACTTTTAGTTGCAAACTAACTTTCTAAAATAGTTAACCCAACTAAAATAAATAGTTAAACTTTTTGTAACTAATTTTACAACTATTTTCTAGGTATCAGTTATGTGTTCATGAGAAAATAGACGATGCTCATAACATGAACAAATCAGTCAATGAACCATTGAAATCATTAATTATTGTCTATTTAATATTTAAGTCTTTGTCTAGACTGCAGGAACTCAAGTTTGTCAAGTTTGTTTGGAAAAAATGACCCGGAAAAGAATAGATTGAAAAGGGACTGTTATTGAGAATTCGGGACACCAACTAAAAAGTTTTAGTTAAACTATTTAGTTATTAACTAAAATTTTTCAGTTAAACTAGCATTTTAACAAAATATTTATATTTAATTGAACTATGAAGATAACTAAAAAAGTTAGTTAAACTTTTAGTTAGTAACTAATTAGTTAACTAGATGTCCATCACTGGTTTTCAATAACTGAGCATTGATAAAAGCTGCATTGAACTAGCATTTTCACACAATGTTTGTGTTGAGAGTTTGGATGAAAGGAAAAATTTTCATGATTTTTTCAGATTTATGATAAATTCCAACAAAATGTTGTTCTGAATTCGTTTTAGTTAAGAGATAAAAATATTTAGGAAACTCTAAACTTGAATTGTGGAATTTAATGCCTCAAAGCCATTAGCAAGTTGCATTTACTTATCACAGGAGAAAGTGAAAGTGGACTAGATTACAAATACTGTATAATTTATGATAGTAAATCATTATAGTTTACTGTATGTTACAACAGTTACTTGTATTAAATATATAAATAAATTATATATATATATACACAGCGAAATGTCGTAATGTTGTCTTATATGCAGTGTTGCCTCGTATCAGAAAAACTTTCTAGTCGTTTTCATTGAAGTGTTGTTTGTTTGGTCAGACAAGTCTTGCTCAAATAAGAATTATTTACAGCTAGAAGCTACTGCAAGTACTTAAATAGTTAAGATGACAACTGAATCAGTTCACACATGGTGGACATGAGACTGACTTACCGGTAAGCATTTAGGAGTTAAGATGCTTCATGCATGATTCAATGACAGCCTGCAAATACGCATCCACAGATTGTCAAATTCTTCCTTCAATTTGTTGAATACAAGTGTCGGACCATGTGCATGCCTATCTGTTAATCTTTTCTTGTGTGTTTTTATGTTAGAATTTGTTGAGTTCAATTAATGCCTTTGATTTGTGGATTAACTGCTGTACAGGGATAATGTTAACCTAACATCATTAGCTGATAAAAGGTTTTGTTTGTTAGAGAAGATATTTGGCGGTTCTGCTTAGTGGCAACTGCAGTGCCAGACACATTTTCACTGCATTTGTAAGTTTTTACCACCAGCCAACTTAAGAAACTGACTTTCAGAAATTGAAATCAACTCTGTGATTTTACTAGCACAGATACATTTAAGGCATATAGATTTCAAAATTAATGCATAACTCTCCCAGTAGTTTTTCAGCAGATGAGGTAGTCCTGCAAAAGACACTTTTGGTGATAAAAGTGAACTGTACATAATATACAAGTGTTTTGCTTGGTTGCATGATTTCTGATAAAGCTGCTATTCGTTTCTGCTTTTCAAGTGACCACAGAATCAAAAATTGAAGAGCAGGTGTTCAAAAGCTTCACTTAGCAATGATTCATGACAGAGATAAGCCACATAAGCATAGGCCGATTCAATTTCATAAGCATTTTATTGGGAAAATAACCCTTAAGAGCAGATGCCCTGGAGTTCAAAAGATGAGAAATTATGAAAATAGTGCCTAATGATTATATTTTTAATTTAAAATTGAGGGAGAAGTTCAAAGTTGGATCAGTAATTTTGCATCTAGGAAGAACTGGTAATTGAATGTGCTTGTAATTTGTAAGATATTTGTATTATATGTTTGACTATTTCTTTATGGATCAAAAATTAATTTATGACTTGATATTTGTGAACTGTTATATATATATATATATATATATATATATATATATATATATATATATATATATATATATATATATATATATATACTTTTGTAGACTTCAAGTGAAAGAGTAATAATTGAATGCATTATGCATTAAATTTTAATAGTATAAACATTTCACACAGCATAAAGTAGATAAATCTATCTATACATTTGTTTTATTTTCATTTAATAATTTTTGGAATATGAATTGTCAATAAAGTTACTTGTACATACTGGTAATTCATAAAATTTGTTTAATTAGTGAAAATTTAGAATAAATTATTGAAATATTTAATATGCTGCACTCTATTTCAAGACTTGACTAGTGTGGTGCAGGGCCTTTTTTAAAATGTGCAGTCACTGCAGTGATATACAAAATGTGAGGTGATAAATGGAAAATGTGAAGTGCTAAAATTGCAATTTTCTGAGTTTGGTGCAGTGATAAAATTTTTTGTTAAAGATGCTTTGGTGTGGTGGCATTTACCATTATCTGAGGTTAAGGAGTTTAATGCCCTTGCGAGTCAATCACAACCCCTACTGGAGGGTCAAAAATCATAGTCGACCAAAGTGCCCTAGCTATAAGCTGGTCTGGGGTAGTCAAAGGTCCTGGTTGTTCGTTAGAAAAATCAACGCTGCACCTGATAATTATGGAACAGATGGAAGCATTCAACTCTTTTTCTAAATCTTTTCATAAATTCTGAAGTATTGGCAACAGAATACAACACGATGCTAAGGAGTATGTCTGCAAAATATGGACTTTAGACCATGTTAGGCCTATGGCAGATAAGTGCATATCAAAACTTCTACGAGAAATCTTAGATTTAAAACACAAAGTTTATTAGATAAATTGCGGCTTTCAGTCTAAACCTTTATGACTTAACCCATAATTGTATGATATGTTCCTTTAAAAATTTGCTTTGGGATACAGCAAATGAGACTTCACAGTCAAATTCGCTGCTTTAGCTTGCGGACAAGTTTCTCAAATTCTTCTAAGATAAATAAATATTGTGTTTCAGGCTTATTTTCACTATTTTGCATAGAAGATAACTTAGCACAGCCACACTGTCCTCTATAATTCATAGAATTCCACCACTTCACTCTGTCTGAAATGTTTCGAATTATTTTCTCTTTGCTAGATGAACAGCGTCATCTGGATGTTATTCCACCTTGTATCCTGGATCAGTGTTGAAATTCTGGGCTAATAATATCGCATTTGATTTGGGGCCGTCCATTAATTACGTCAACAATTTGTGATCCCCTCCCTTTGTCAACAACTTTCAAACTTTCAGTGACCCCCTATAATTGTAACCTTTTTTGCTCATCAAGTGTCAAAATGTGGTGGTGGCTACCTTTTTTGCTTGTCAAGCTTTTTTCTGTTGCAATATTCCAGTATTTCATGAAATATCATGCAATATCATGTAATATTCCAGTATTCCATGAGATATCCTATTTTTGATTATTTGTAAAAAAATTGTTAGCGTCAACTTACTTGACCCCCTCCTCCCTCTCCTGGCAAAACTGTCAAACTTGTTCAGATCTTTCCTCTATTTTGTTGACATAATTACTGAACAGCCCCTTGCCTATAATCTCCATTGTCTGGTAGCTTATTACTGAAAAAACGACACTTGACTCAAATGAGTTTTGTAACTAAAGGTTTGTGATGAATTTAAATTTTACATCTAAACTTAATTATTGAACGCTTGTGCTTAGTTGGATAAATTGACACTTCTCACGACACAATCTTTTACAGTTTCTAAGCCAGCGGTTCTCAACCTGTGGGTCGCGACCCCCAAGGGGGTCGAATGACGATTTGCCAGGGGTCGCCCGAGACCATCAGAAATATGGGATTGTCTCTTTTCTTGTTATTGTACAAAATTTCCTCAGTGGTAGTTACGGCGTACTAGTTGTTTTGCTATAATTGTCATTCAAGGATAGACATGGAGACAATTAAATAATAACGATTTCGAACATTTTGATTGTCGTAGCATTATTATTTTTAGCAGCTTACATTGTGAACGAAAATAATTTTACCGTTGAGGGGTCGCCACATAATGGGGAATTGAATTGAAGGGGTCGCGGCACTATAAAGGTTGAGAACCGCTGTTCTAAGCAATCTGCATTAGGCCAAATCTCATTCCACTGCTAGTGCTCTGCTGGCTGTTCAGGCCTATTTGTAGGGAAAGGGAGAAATTCCTAGTCAATGTAATGTAATTGGCAGTGTTGTGCGTTACTGTAACGCGTTACTGTAATTAATTACTTTTTAGAAGTTGTTAATTACTGTAAGTAATTACTTTTTGGAAAAGTAACGCATTACAGTAACGGATTACTTTCAAGGGGCAACGGTAGGGATACCATGCAGGTCAGTTGGCAAGAATTTAAGGACACACAAAACACATTGGCTTGTTGGACTTTGTTAGGACGTTTTGCAATTCCTCCATAGCTGTAACACTATAGACTAGAGGTGGGTCGATTAATCGAAATCGAAATCGTAATCGCGATTTTTGGAAAAACCGAAATCGAAATCGACACGATTATCAAATTAATCGAAATAATCGATAATCGTCGAAAAAATAATCGAAATCGCGATTATTTTTCGATTATTCCCGTAAGTTATATTATACAATATTTCCGATTCAAAGAAAGATCAATTTACCGTTGATTATCAGATTTTCATTGAAAATGGATTCAACAGCGTCGTCTAAAGACATGTACCATCTTTCTGGGGCTGACAGCAGCTTTCGATACGGTGTGTCATGTGGGTTTAATATACAAACTCTCGCTCAACTTGCCACCCTGGTTCAGTGGCGGCTCTAGGATTTGGAAAGTGGGGGCGTTGGGGTGGCAACTTGCCAACTTCTAATCATGGGGGCCAACCATTTGTTGTTTAATGTATGTAGCATTAAGTATAGGGTCCCAACTGGGGGGCCAGGCACTCAATAGGGGCACTGGCCCCCCGGTGGAGCCCCCCACTGCCCTGGTTCTGTCAACTTGTGGAATTACTCATCTCTGAGAGACGGTTCTAAGTTCACTTGGAAGAAGATGTCAGCTCCTGGAGACGTCAGCGAAACGGTCTAACACAGTGTTCAGTTCTAGCACCTGTGTTATTCAATTTGTAGGTTTATAGGCCTACAAACGACTTAACCTGATACCATCAGTAGGAAGTTTGGATACGCTGACGATATCGGTCTTGCCACCCAGGCTCGATCCTTTAAGGAGATTGAAGACCAGGGTTATTTCTAGGATTGTGAATTTGGTGGGGTGTCGGGAAAATCTGGGGGATGTTTATTTCTAGGATTGTAGGATTGTGAATTTGGGGGTGTCGGCAAAATCTGGGGGTGTCGAAATTTAAAGGTCTCTACCGAAAAAGGCTGACAAGCAAAAAAACGTTATAGAGACTCACACAAAGTCTGACACGCAAAAAAGTCATCCGAGGATAAAAGTTGTGGGGTGTATTTCTCCATTTAGGGGCAGGCCCCTTCAGAAGCTGAAGGAGGCCCAGGCCAGTTGGAATTTCGAGGCCTCTCCTAAATTTCGAGGCCTCTCCTAGCCTTCCCAACAATTAAAATTTTGACAAGCGAAAAAAGGTAATCACCAATTTTGAGGACCGCAGAATACCTTCCTAGCTATCCCAAAATCCCAAAATTGTCAACAAGCAAAAAAGGTCATCACCAAATTTTGAAGCCCCTCTAGTAGTAGCTATCTAACTTTCTTGCTCTCCCAGAATTCTAGACAAGGAAACAAAGGGAGGCCCCCAAACGATGGAGGCCCGGGCCGAATGGCCCTCCTGGCCCCCCTCTAAAGGGGCCTGTTTGGGGGTGTTCAGGCTAATCAATATGCATTCTGTATGCATACCATTGTCACATTACCAAATTTTAGGGGTGTCGACCTCAAATGGGGGGTGTTGGGGGGTGTTAGGGGTGTAGAAATATCCCTGTTGAAGACCAACTGAACATCGATACACAGAGGATCGCCGAATAAGTAAGTAAAGTAAAGTAAAGTAAAATCTCGTGGATTTCTATAGCGCCTTGGAAAGCAGCACAACAGTAGCTGCTTATTCTTAGGCGCTCAGCCTCTCTTAAAATAGCTATAGGAAAGGTGTGGGATCAGCCAGGCAATGGTCAATATCCGAAGGGCAGTGAGGCTAGGTTGTTACAGCTATGGCGGAAATGATTTAAGAAACAGGAAGAATTTAAGCTTAGACCTGAAGACTTGAGGAGATAGTGCAGGAATTATAGGAAATGAGGATTCAGATTTTATTGTTTGAAAGTGTCCAAGTGTGCGAAGGGAAGCTGGGATCGAATTCCAGAGTTCAGGTGCAGCATATGAGAAGGCACGGTTGCAAATTTTCAGGGATGACTGATTTAGCGGGCGTGACAGAGTGAGATGAGATGACGAACGTGTGGGTCGAGGAGGCTGAGGGGTTAATAGTGATCTAAGGTAGACAGGTTTTGATGACTGAAGTGAGCTATGTGTAAGTGTTATTATCTTATATTGGATACGTTCTGTTATTTTAAGCCAATGTAATGATTTTAGTATGGGTGAAATATGGGAGAATTTAGGTGACATAGTAACAGCACGAGCTAAAGCATTTTGTATTGATTGCAATTTGTTGATGGAGGCTTTGGGAAGGTTATAGTAGAGGGAGTTACAGTAATCTAATTTGGAGTGGACTATAGAGGTGGCGATTGTGGATGCAGTCTTAATATCAAGACAAGGACGTAGGCGACGAAGGTCACGAATATGAATAAAGCAGGCTTTTGAAAGTTGGGAGATTTGTGATTCGAAGTTTAGAAAAGAGTCAAATTTGAATCCGAGATTTCTAGCAGTTGGAACAGGGATTATTGTGGTGTCAGGAACCAAAACTAGTTTAGGATTGTCAATTTTTTTGAGTTGCTGGGGTAGTCCGATTAAAAGAAACTCTGTCTTAGATGGGTTGAGAGCGAGGAGATTAGATGACATCCATGCAGAGATTGACGAGAATGCAGATTCAAGCTCAATAATAGAAGCATTGAATGAAAGAGGTGAGAAGGACAGGAATAGCTGAGTGTCATCGGCATAGAGTTGGTGATTTAATTTGAGGGAATTAATTAGAGATGAAAGTGGTGTGGTGTAAAGGCTGAACAGTACAGGCCCGAGAACAGATCCTTGAAGCACTCCATAATCTATAATATGAGAAAGAGAAATTTGGCCAAGACAGGACACTTGAAAAGACCGAGATTTGAGATAAGATGCAAACCAGTTGTGAGCTTTTTCAGATATGCCAAACCAGAGAGAGAGTCGCTCGAGCAGAATTTTTGTGATCTATGGTATCAAATGCTGCAGAGAGATCAAGGAGACAAAGGCCAGTAACTTGTCGGAGACCAATTGCAGTTAAGAGTCTGTCATAAATGTAGGCGAGGACAGTTTCAGTTGAGTGATGTTTAGTGTAGGCAGATTGATGAGCATTATATAGTGAGTTACTTGAAAGGTGTTCATTCAGTCTGGAAAGCACAATTTTTTCAGTAAGTTTTGATAGAAGTGAAAGATTTGAGATGGGGCGATAGTTATTGAGATCTTCTCTGTCAAGACCAGGCTTTTTTAGGAGAGGAGTGACAAAAGAGTTTTTGAATGCGGATGGGAAAGTGCCTGAGATAAGAGAGAGGTTGATGATTCTAGTTACAATAGGCGTAAGCACGGTGGCACACTGTTTGAGTAAAGACGTAGGTATGGGATCTTGGTCACATTGTTTGTTTGGCAAGGATAGTAGAAGTTTGGATACCTCTTCTTCAGTTGTAGGAGTGAAGCTGGATAAATTGCATGGAGGTTGTGGGGGAGGAGGATAATGATGAGAGGTGGTTTGAGTAATAGTGAAAGACTTGAGGACACTGCGAATCTTGGAGATTTTTACAGAGAAGAACTTAGCAAAAGATTCAGCAAGTTCTGACAAGGAAATGGATTGAGGGAGAGGTTTTGAGTCTTTGCGATGGAAAAGATCATTTACAGTTTTCCAGAGCTTACGTGGATTTGAGCTATTTGTTGAAATGATGTTAGAATAGTACTTCTTTTTGGCAGATGTAAGGAGATTATGATAGCGGTTGGTGGTGGAACGAAGATTTAAAAGGTCAGATGGAGAATGTGTTTTATGGTAGGTTCGCTCAAGACGTCTGCGAAATGACTTGAAAGCATGAATGAAAGAGTTATACCAGGGTTTGCTGTTATGAGACGAAAAAGGTCTAGTGATGATAGGAGCATGTTTATTGAGAAGACCAGAAAGCACAGAATTGTATTTATCGATCAGTGATGACAGGGTAGTAGGGGTGTTAGTAATTAGGTCAGATGACTTAATGTTATCACAGAACAAGGCAATGTCAATTTTGTTGAGACGGCGGAATGAGTAGGTGCCACGAGGTGGAGGAGTTGGTGAGCAGATACTTAAAATGGTGAAGATGGGAAAATGATCAGATGGAGAGACTTGACTAATTGCTGAGATTGGAGATAATGATGAAGAAGATGACGTGATAAGTAGATCTAAAGTGTGTCCAAAAGTGTGAGTTGGAAGAGATATGTGTTGCGTGAGGTTTGTCTGTGTGAGCAGCTCTGCAGCTGCATGAATTGGGTAGTGTTAGGATCATCACTCTTGTCCACGTGTAAATTGAAGTCGCCAGTAATTAAGAATTCGTGTGGAGTTGTAGCTGCAGAGCCCAAAAAAGAGGTAAATTCATCAAGGAATGTCACAAATGAGGCTGAGTATTTTGATGATAATGGGGGACGATAAATGTTAAAAATAGTTAGTTTTGAGAGAGGAAGATTGAGGGTGACTAATGAGCATTCAAATGAAGAGAAATTCATTGAAGAGGAATTGCTAATTTGTATATGATCACGAATGAGAAAAGCAGTGCCTCCACCTAGATTAGAAGAACAGTTGGTAAATTTTTTCAAACGGGGAAAGCTCAAGAGGGAAAAGCCAGGTGGGGTTGCCTCGATCAACTGGCATGAAGTTGTAGACGGAGATACCCAGGTTTCAGTTAGTGCAACTATGTCTATGGCTGAGGAGTGAAGCAAGTGTATTGGAAAGAAGGGGTCTAATTTTGTGTTAGCAAGTTCGTGTAGTGAATGTGTGTGTTGAGAATACTGTAAAATATGGCGGGAAAGACAGTTTCTAAAGGTACTGTGAAATAATCGAAATCGAAATCGCGATTATATAAAAAACCGTAATCGTAATCGAAATCGTAATCGTGAAAAATAATCCAAAATAATCGTAATCGTAATCTGAAAAATAATCGTAATCGACCCAGCTCTACTAGTATAGACTCACTGCCCTTCGGATATTTTTACCATTGCCTGGCTGAACACCTGATTCACCTTTCCGGGCCCATAGCTGTTTCAAGAAAGACTGAGCGCCTAAGAATAATCAGCTACTGTTGTGCCTTAAAGCCCTATATAAATCCACGAGATTTTACTTACTTCCTTACTTAATTCAAACGGACGTTGACTGGCGAAATGGCCACGAAGTGTTTTCGAGAATCGTCGGCGGTGGCAGCAGCGGCGACGCAGAGATATTTATTACATATACCTTGGATATATATACGGCTCGTCGGTTCTGCGGCGACGGATCTTATTGTGTATTATTGTTCCAAGGGACGGCCCATCCGACGGAGGCAAGATGGAAATGACGACGGCCAAATCAGTGGCTGTGTTCGCCATTATCTTCGGTTGTTTTGCCGTTCTTTATCCGAAGATCTTCCACCCGATGGTCCTTCACGTCCTTGGTCTCAACCAGCAGAAGGCAGCGACGGCGGCGGGTACAGCGGCCGACGACATCCGTAAGCGCCTCCTCTTCCTCCTCCTGTGCTCTTCCTCTGTTCTCTTTTTATTTCATATTCGCCAGGAACAGTGCTGCGATTTCCACTGTGAAATGTTGAGGGGTTTGTGGCATGATGTAATGAGATTTTTTTTATTGCGCCTTTAAAAATAATATTGGAGATGTATCTACATATTAATTGATGCACCTTTTGCATCAACGGAACGTTAACGATTTGCGCTGCCGTTACCAGCAGTTGATTACTTTTGATATTTACTCTCATTAAAATTTCAGAATGAACAGAATTTTGCTGCATCAGCCAAATCGCTGACAACTGATGTCAGAACATTGACTGTTATAAGTGGTACCACATGATTTATTCACCATTCCTTTTCCCTCAAGAGATTCAAATTGGTGACCTTCATATGACTGCTAATAACTAAATTGCAATGCACACACACTACAGTAACTGCTTGTATCATGCCATGGTTATTATTTAATAATAATAATAATAATAATTTACTGGACTTTTCATATAAATATAGGTAATTGTGGGTGGTCGATACCCGCATGTAAATGGGAAGTAATCCAAAAGTAGTCCGCTCGTACTGAAAGAAGTTTCAACGATGACTGACCCATAGAGATCTTGAGAGGCATACCGTATATATTCGTGATAAAGTCGAGAAATTTAAGGCCAATTCACAGGTTATATATCCTGACCTCGACTTATACGCGAGGCACTAACTGTTGGGTAAAGTTTCCATACATAGGATGTCGAAAATAATTAATTTAGCTAACTCTTGGCGTAATTAATTATTTTCAACATACGCTACGACATCTAAATAAAAGTTGACATCAGCGATTTTAAGATTGGTAATTTATAGGCGCCACATAAATATTAATTTATTATTGGCGCTACATAAATATAAAAAATTCAAGATTACGGTTACCGGTAATTAAGATTTTTATATTGTCAAGAATGAGCGAATAGCAGGTTTAAAATTTTCTTAATCGTCAGGAATCAATCTGGGAATGTGAAAATCGTTCAGTTTCTCGATAGTTCAAAGCTAAAACACAGTTTTTCAATCAAAACAATGGCGCTGCTGCCGCCACTTGCCCACTTCGCGTCCGCCATTATTCCGACTCTCACTATCACCTCAAGAGGGTTCGCCGCGGTGACGTCACTTTGACTTATAGCCGGGTCAATGACTTTAGACACCTTCAAATCTCCAAAATCTAGGGGTCATCTTATACTCGGATCGACTTTATCACGAGTATATACGGTATTATGCTAACCGACTTCATATAGCGCCAATATTTTCATGATATAAGCAGACTTGGAGTCGAGGCCACAACTGTCGAGGCCAAGACGAGGCCAAGGCCAGGAGGTCCAAGGCCAAGGCCAGGAGGTCCAAGGCCAAGGCCAGCAGGTCCGAGGCCAAGGCCAAGGCCAGCAGGTCCGAGGCCAAGGCCAAGGCCAAGGCCAGCAGGTCCGAGGCCAAGGCCAAGGCCAGCAGGTCTGAAGTCAAACCCAGGGCCAGCAGATATTTGGCGTTTTTGGCCAAATTTTTAGGTACATTTGGCCAAATTTTTGCCAAATTTTTTGCACATTTTAAATTTATTTATTTATTTGTTACATTATTTCTTCATTTCCTTGGAGCCACGCCCCTGCCCCCAAATGACGCCTCCGTTAAACATGAAGTCATGAAATAATGCAGAAGTGTTAAACTCTACAGTTTAATCCACAGTTGGTTGCGTAGTTGGCAACTTGGAGGTTTAAGTTGAGGAGGGCCTACGATTCCTACGAATATGAGAGTGCCCAAGGCCTACGAAGACCTTAAAACGGCCCTGCAGTAGCCACCTCAGTGGAAGGGATGTGCATGGACAGTGGGGTAAAATCCCCCCTTTCCCTGCAAATCGCACACTGATCAGGGCCAACACTTGATTTGGGCAGATTAAACGTCAAAATATTGAAATTTTGGGGGCCAAACAAGTGCTGGGCCCCCTACCCGAATTATTGGGTGCCCTGGCTCCTTATGGATTGGCGTCCATGTCAGTAAGGTCCAGTACCTACTACCAACCATGTTTTAAAAATAAAATAAAAATACCTTTTGATGTTTTGTAGCTGTTTGCCAGTCTCGTGTTTTCTTATCCAGATGTTTCTTGAACCCACTTGAAGTTCCTCGAGTTTCACTTATTATTTCGCGACAATGCTTGCATTTCGCGGACCACTTTCATTTATTATTTTGAAATCGGTGAAAGCAAACTTCAAAATGCTAGGCTCATTTGTGGCCATATTCTTTGCTTGCGTATTTTTACTTACAAACTTTAATAGCAATAGGTAGGCCTACAGCAGAGATTGCTGTCACTACGGCACCGTTTCTTTTCCAAGTGCGATCAGTCTACAACCTCCTTAGCCTAAGCAGATGCAGCCTCGCAGGTGTCTCTGTTATACTTTAGAGACAATAAACCCCGGCCCCCTGTGAAGCCGCCGCTGTCTAGAACTGCTCTAAAATAGACGCCATATATCCATTTAGGTTCAAGCCTTTTAATACTTTTATTAGCAAGAAACCCAATTATCTGGTCCAAATGCCTACTTCAATCCCTGAGGCAATGTTCGCTTCAAACAATGCTAGCCTTGTCAATGCAAGCAACATAATTACAAGCTACTAGAGCTAGCAGGAATTCTCAGGGTCTACCGTTTGGATTGAACAGAGGACGTTTTGTTCAGATATTATTCGTCACTTCCAACATTTTGAATGCGCGATTTTCTTGTTTAATTCCATGGTGTGAGGGCATGGCCTCGAGAACACAAGGCCGAGGACTTGTATCCCGAGGCCAAGGCCAAGGCCGAGGACTTGTACCCGAGGCCAAGGCCAAGGCCAGCAGGTCCGAGGCCAAGGCCAAGGCCGAGGACTTGTATCCCGAGGCCAAGGCCAAGGCCAGTGTCACTTGGCCTCGAGGCGCCTCGAGGCACCTCGAGGCCAAGGCCACGGCCTCGAGGACTCCAAGTCTGGATATAAGGTCACGAGAATTTAAGAAGATGTTTATTTTTCACAGTTTGGTAAACAGAAAATCTATCATATATGCTACGATGCGCAGACTGATACACTGGTACTTCGGTTTGTTCGGTTAGAGTGCGGATTTCTACTTCCTGTTTACTTGCTGGTATCGACCGCCCACGATTACCTAAATATATGCCTCCTTAGAAATTATACAAAATTCTTGTGATATGCGCTTAATATTGTCCACATTTCATGTTCATTTTAGTTTTATTTGTACTGAATGGAGCCTAGTAATCAATCCATGTTGTTCTAATGAAGAGATTTGCATCCATGATTAGGTGCACTTTGGTGATGCAAGCCGACAGCTTTTAGGCGTAGACTTTTTTAGGGCTGTGTTGTACTAATTGCTCTTCTGGTCACACCTTTTGGTATAAATTACATATCACTACATATGATAAAATTTGGTTGGTATTTTTTTCAGAAAGTCGTTTACCACAACACCTGAGACAAGGTGGGCCGCCAGTTAAAAGCCACCCAGTTCGTGATGATGTACCTGGTCACATGAGGGTATGATTTAATTTTTTGAGAATTATGTTTAGGATCTGTTATATCTATTGATATTGTGACTTGTTATATCTTTTAAATTCTGGTGAGTATAGATTGGTTTGTGGTCTGTGTTGTAACTGTTAAGATCTGTAATTGTCTAGAGTAAAGTGAATTTTTGTTAAATTTTTAATCAACATTTTTATTGCATGATCATTTTGATGAGACAATTTTTTTACAATTTATGTATGGTGCTGTACATTAGGCTACAGAAAGGGGCAAAAGAAATAAATGTTAAAAAGTGTTTGAGAAGCCAATAGTTTGTTTTGACTGTTAGACAAGTCTGTGATTAATACCAGAATAAGTAACAGTATATGGCTGACTCAACTTTAAACATTCTTGCATGGCAAAATGTTCTATATTTATTAATCCATAAGACACTTATTTTACAGAGCTTGGGATAAATTTTTGTTGATGGTCTGGCTGTTTGAAAATGAACATTTCAGAATTACAATGGAGCAGTTTTGCTAATTGCTACATCACAATACTTGAATTGTAGACTGCTCTGTTATTTGCTGCTATACATAGTTGTGTGTGTGTGTCTGTGTGTAATACATGACTTCCTTCTTAAGCAGACACTGGTATTTGTATCAGTTACATGTGGAAACCCAGCCCTGTGAAACTTGTTGCCCCACGATGTGATTAATGCAAATTCCGTTGGCTGTTTTGAGAAGCTCCTAAAGACACACTTATTTAACATATCTTATAAGTGACTCCTTTGTAAAGCGCTCTTGACTTTAGCTCCAGTTATGTTACTGCGCTATATAAATTGTCTTAAATAATAATAATGATTTGTGATCTGTTGATGCCCATTGTGTAGGGTGGACCACATCCAGGGCTTAGGGCAGCAGCTGAGATGAGAAAGCAGGCAGCTGCCCAACAGGGCTCGTCTGGCAAGGGAATGATGGGCGTCGTCCTGCCCATGTATGCCGTTGGCATTGTCATTTATCTCATCTATACTATGACTAAGGTTGGTCTCATCTGTTTCTTCATTTGATTTGCCAATCTTAATTTTATCATTGCTGTGTGGCAGACAAAAGCAAAAAATGCCCATATTATTATGAAGAAATTCAGAGATGGACTGGTATTGTGAAGTGATTGTCATAAAATATTATTTATTAATACTTTGTTCATCTTCCAAAGCAAGCAAAATGGTAAAGCAACTGGGATATTAAGGATCCAAAACAAATTAATAAATACTAATTAAACCACAGTACATAAACTGATGTGTGAAATAGCTAATAACGAGGAATAGTTCAGACTACTGCTATGCAGTAGAAAATCACTGGAAAGAATGTACAGCTTCTGTCATCTTGGAGATATGTTGTTGTCTGATGAAGATGATGTGGAAATGGCAGTATCAAGTTGTATTATTATACATCACCAGTGCAGGTTTTCTGAATTTCATCTGTGCAGTATATATACAAGTTTTGTGTTTGTGTGTGTGTGTGTGTGTGTGTGTGTGTGTGTGTGTGTGTGTGTGTGTGTGTGTGTGTGTAGTTGTATTGTTGTATTCCAGGACAATTTAGCGCTGTAACATAGTTAAATACCAAAAGCAAAAGCACTTTAACAACGCTGACATGTCAATGAAGGTCCAAAGGTGGCGATGTTAAAAATCCACTCCGATGATAGAAAGAACTCACTGCCATGTAGAAATCCGGTGCTAAGTCCTTTAGAAGCAGTCCTTCAGAAGAAAATTATAGTCACATTGACAGGTCAACGAGGAATGGAAGATGATGTTAAGGGGCCGCAGGTTGGCAGTAGGAGTTCTCCACAGTGGTAACATATATATATATATATATATATGTATATATATATATATATATGTATATATATATATATATATATACATATATATATGTGTGTGTGTGTGTGTGTGTGTGTGTGTGTGTGTGTGTAGAGACGCACACACACGCACACTGCCCGGTTGAAATTCAGAAGACCTGCACAGGTAATGTGCAGCAGGAATATCGGTTCTTTGATCTGTGATAGTGAAAATGTGCAATGAGGCTAAGAGAAAATGAGAAAAAGACTGATTTGTGTGCTGTATGGTCTTTTCCATTCCTAGTATTCAGTGCCAAAAAGATGCTGGATGACTTAAGAAGTAAAAAAAAGGATTGGCTGAATAATCATCTAGCCAACATATATTTATAGACCACAGATCAGTGCTTCCCAACCTTTTTCAAGCCATAGCACACTATCCGAGAACCATATTGTCAATGGCACACTGCAGCCGACAAGCAAAAAAACCTCATCTGTGATCCTCACCAGCAAAAAACCTCATCTGTGATCGTGATCTCTCCTTTTTCCCAAGCTGACAAGCAAAAAAAGGTTGTCAGCTTATTTGCATTAGCTAAAAAATATATTTCCAACATTTTGCTGCAGCACACTTCTAAAGTTGCTGTGGCACACAGGTTGTTAAGCACTGCCACTGATATTATAAGGGAAGGTTGTGCGCATTTATGAACTTGCAAAATCCTTTAGTGCTAATCGCAGGTATTCACGGTTTAGACGTTAACAGTTAATTGCAGTTTTGGTGTTAGTGGGTAATCACAGTTTCATATTTAAAGGGTTAAAATATCTAAGCTGCTAAAATATCTAAGCTGTTAACTGATAACTAAAACAAATTTGTTCTTATCCATTGTGAGTAAGTAAGTATTGCTGTTTGCTGTCCTTTCATAATTGTGTTTAACTGAATTTCAAATGGTCCAGGATACTAATTTCCAATACAGTTAATTTCTCTGCATAAAATCGAAATTCTAAATAGCTATAATTTAGATATACTGTAGTTATCATCATCTTAGTTGTACTGAATATAACTGCAGTTATGGATATATTTTGGTTTGCAGTTAATTTTCTGTGGTGATGATGACACATGTTAGGTTTTTGGTCGGAAAGAGAAAAGTGAAAATGGAGGAAACAGCGACTACATTGGCAACCACTTTTCTGATATTAGATACAATGCAGATAAGCAGAAATTTGTTGTTGGAAACAATGATGAAGAAATTCAGAGGCGGAAAATAATTAATCAGCAAAAGGACTTGGAGAAACTACTTCTCAAGGCAGATAGGGAGGATATCAGTAAGTATGATCTCTTACTCGTTTGCTTTACAAGTAAATCTGTAGAACTTTTTCATTTATATACATGTACCAATCAATCAATTGTGGGCGATTTCTATAGCGCTGTAACAAGGCTGAGGCCCACAACAAAAGCACTTTAACATCTCAACTATACACCAACCCAAACAACAGATGTGTTTTTAAGCTCTTGATGAAATGCTCGGGAGTATCAGCCGTGGTGACGTCATCAGGAAGGGAGTTCCACAAGGTAGGGGTACTAGGGTTGCCATGTGTAAAGGATCTCTCTCCAAACTTAGCAGTCTTGGACAGAGGAGGAACATGAAGTTTAACACCACAACTCGAGCGGAGAGAAGATCTCTTGTCATTACACTGCGGTCTCTTTACAAGAGAGACAAGGTACTCTGTTCAGCACGGGTCATGCAGTGCTCTGTACGTCAACCAGCGTCTCTTAAACACAATCCACTCAGGGACTCGAAGCCAATGAAGGCGATCCCTGAGAAGTGGAGTTACGTGCTCGCACCAACGACATCCGAACACGATTCTCGCCGACAGATTAAGAACAGACTGCAGACGTTCCAGTTTGCTAACCAGGAGGCTCAACAGGACACTATTACAATAGTCGATCGATCCTCGTTAGTACCAAGGCCTGGACCAAGTGTACCACTCCGGATACAGGCAGATATCGCCGGACTGATCGGATTCTTCTCAATTGATGGTGACTTCACCTGATCACATCGTTTAAGTATGGCTCGAATGACAGAGTCCCATCAAAGAGTACCCCCAACAGCCACACGCACTCAGAGGGGATAATGGTAACATCGCCCATCGTGAACGGTTTGCGACTAACCAACATCCTTCTTCGAGGGGTGCTAACCCACAGGAACTCCGTTTTTCCAATGTTAAGGGCCAATCGATTTTCCTCCGCCCACTTCGAGACAGCGGCTAGACACTCGATGAACCGTTCCTGGAGAGCCTCCACATCACCATGGAGGCAGGACAACTTGCTATCAGATGTATGTAAGGAGCAAAAGTGATCTCAAGGTTTCTGTTTAGGAATTTTGGTCCTTAGGCTGTTTTTTATTGCCTTTACTCATTTACCAGTAATATCATTCTATCAAATGTTTGCTAGTACCTAAGCAGACTAAAGAAAGTCAGACCAACAAGAAAGCCAGGAAAAATGCAGGGGTACTGCTGCAATTTACATAATGGGTCTTTGACGCAAAAAGTCCTGTATAGCCATGGCTGCTTACTAATTCACACCACTGTATTGGCTTCACAAATGATATTCATATTGATAACAGTTCTTTAACTTGTTCACTTAATGAAAAATGTTGGTGACTAGTAATGTGTTGTTGCATGTGATGGGCAATAGAAGGCATAGATGGAATTGGTCTGTTGCATCATAGCTGAAATCTATCTAATATTATGTAATATTATGCAATTTTTATCAGCAAGCTGAGTCGAGTCGGTAATAAATGATATAAATGACTTGAAGGTCCGTGATTAAATTAATTAGCCTGGAATGATTTCCCTTAATGAACCACATACAAGTATGTGATCTTCACATTATATGCGATCACTTCTTCGACATGTCATTACTGCATTATTACCCTTAGTGACAATGTTGACCTATTCATTGAAAATGAGATATCAGAGATGTAATGGAGAGAAGGGCATAAGCTCTGCAGGTGGTTGCCAAGCTCAAGAACAGCTGGAACTCGGGCAGCATCAGCAGCTCCACTGTTAAACTCAATTTGTGATACTATGGCATGACCTGATGTGGTGCAGAAAAATCTCTTGGGTCAATTTGGGTGAGAAGAATGTGAGGAACTAACTGGTAATGTTAGTGCCCGTCTCAAGCACAATGGAAAGCAAGGCTTGATCCAAATGGTCATTGACCTGAACATGATCTGTTTGTCTCCAACTATCTCTGGGCTTTGTCCTCTGCCTTTCCCTCTCACCATACCCACCTCTAGCCAGTAAAGGGTGTATATAAGTGAGGTGACACAACATAGATTTACAAGGCATTGTGGTACATGTGTTGCTCATTGAGATATACATCATGATAACAGAGATCATGCTGGGAACGCTGGGAACTGAACATGATCCTGTACCTAACAGCCTTGAAAAGAGCTGGACAGGGGTGGTGGTGGTGGTGGTGGTTGGTGGTGGTGGTGGTGGTTTTGTGCATGTAAAGTATATGCCTGTTTATTGGGCTGAAATTCTATTGATTGCAGGTGATGTTGAGTTGTTGGAGTTGAAGAGACGTCTGCTGGAGACAGAGGCCCAGATGGCTCGAATCCTCGAAGCAATGGAGGCTGTGCAGCAGAAGGTTGGCAGCACTGTTGCTGCTGCTGCAAGTGAAGTTCTAGTCAAGGTTAGAGCTGGTTGGATTTATGTTTTCCACAGTTTGTCTGTGTAGTTTACCATTGGCATAGCCAGACTTCCAGATTATGGGTTATAAGGCCTGAGGAAAGAGCATTTTGGAATGCTTTTTAGTTAATTAATCCGTGAGCTCTGGAGAAATTTTTCTCAGATTGACAATATTCCCTCCCCACACCCTTCCCAATAAATTGCTCCTGTTAGCCTCACATGAATTCCACAACCAGTGTAGACCCAAATAGGGGCTATGCACCCTGTTCCCCTCATGTCTACTCTAATGGTTGACACACTGCAATTGATTTACGGTATGTACATACTTTGGTGCATGTTAACTCTTACGCGGCCATTGCGGTCGATTTCAACCGCACAAGAAATCGCACCCATTTCTAAATATAGACCACTATATTTAGGATCTAGGGATATTCTAACGAAAGCTAACATGCTTTCGCTTCTAAAACGTGCGAAAAAACCGTTTATTTCTTGAGTTTGACTGCAAAATATGTCAATTTGTAGGCAAGATTTGTGGTCCTTCTGGCATTTAAATTTTAAATACCCTTCTATACACAGGGGCAGAAGTTTTATTCAACTAAGGAAGTTTGGGAAGCAATTGAAAATGAGTTTGATGACATGGATATTTCCAGGTCCAATGACAATGAAAACGAACAAAAACTATGAACTTTTGTAACATGTGTAAAATATATGTTTGTCACAATTGCTTCTACATCTTTCATACAAGATCTTTTCTAAACTAAAATATCACATTTTATATAATTTTTAATGTCTACTACATATGTGTACTAACTGTACATGTTTCAGATAGTTTGCTAATAATGTCTTGTTGCTGACAAAATTTTTTAGGAACTTTTGTGACAAAGTGCCAAAAATACATATGTCATAATTGTTTTGAGACCTTTCACACTAAATTCTCTGTAAACTAAAATATGACATTTTTACATCAATATATAAATTTTTTAATGTTTATTACACACGTGTACATATTTCAGATAGCTTACTTACACTGGCTTGTTGCTGAAAAAATTTTTAATGAACTTCAAAGTCCAATTTTAATTTTTTTTAATTTTTAAATCTTCTCATGAAATAGGAAGAATGTCATTGCAAATGTTATGTTTCTTTTCATATTCTTGTAGATAATCAAAAGCCCTTTCAATTGATATATACATTGTCAATATTGTTATGTTATTTGAATTAAAACATTTTGGGAAACTGTTGAGGGGTAAATTCTGTAAAAACAACATGATTGCCAAAGAGTTAACAGACATGGGAGTCCAGATGTGTACAGAGTTTCTCTGTCAAGTTACCAGGTAGACTCATGATTGCGGTACTAAAGATTCCGTCTCTGAAGACTTTGATGTTACCTCCACTTGGGTGTTTGTCAGAAACTGATACCACTTGAACACATCTAAGCTGAGCAATGGTGCAGTTGCTTAGGGTGGGCTGGATTTGTGTGGGGCACCCAGATACTGTCAAGTTTAGTCAAGTGTACTTGCAACCTGGGCTTGGATAGGGTCGATAACATGTTTGTTGATCCTTCAAAAAGAAGAGACAGACAGACAGAGGGCAAAATGCAGCAACACTGGTGAGTGAAAGAAGCCAAAACAATGTGGCAAATGGGTGACAATTGGATTGCAATGCTAATATTTTGATGGGTAATATTTTGATGGCGGTGCAGTAGCTGAAGAAATGAGAAAGATCACGAAAAGATAAAATGATAATAATTTTAATTTTGTAATAAATATATATAATAATAAATTTGATAATAATTTTTAAAGGGGCAAAGGAGGTGGCAACACTCGGTAAGGATTGTGTGTAAGAGCAATGCCATCATTGAGGAAGACTGTGGTGAGGTTATGGATGGTTCCAACAAGAAAGGATGGCCACACAGAGAATGGTGTGGAAACAGTCTGCAAGAACTGAGTAACAGAGCTCTAAATAGAAGGGACTGGGAACAGACTGTGAAGATGGCATCAGGCACCAATGATTATTGTTGATGATGATGATGACAATGAGGACAATGGTGATAAGGATGGACATATAGTTGAAGAGCTGAGTTGATCAAGAATGATTAATTATAGAAAAACAAGCAGAGAGCTTTGGACAAATTGTTGTGTAAATTAATTCAATGTTGTAACATTTTTATTTGCATATTTATCAGGTTTAGGTTTGGTGCACAAATCACATCTTTAGGCTTTTGCCACGACTCTTCCTGTTGACTCTTCTGGTTCCCGGAACATTCGGTAGTGGAAAATTTGGTACCGGAGAATTCAACCCCAAAAAATTTTGAGGATGATTTGATAGCGGATAATTCGGTAATTTGGTATGGGAGAATTTGATACATGTTCTATCTACAGATAAGTTTACAACCCACCAGCAATAATAGTAATGGGTCATTCCGCGTCAAATCAACACGCTTTTGAATAAAATCGGACGTCACCGTCTCAGATTTTGACGAAAATTGGCACAATTGTTCATCTCAATGAGTAATGTTGAAAACCATAATATTAAAGTTTTGGGTCAACCCATGTCCAAACTATGGGTCATGAAACTTTGGTCGACCGGCGCCAACTCGCGACACTAAAACTGTAATATTTCCACTTCTATGATAGCTAGAGACATGATCTTTGCACCAAACTTTAGCTTTTTGAAAGCCCTATCTGGGCTAATCAACAGGTACACCAAGAGTTTGAAAACCAAAAGAACAGAAGCAGTCGTATCACATAATTTGACATTTCGACCAATACGTATGCAACAATATTTATGATTTTATTTGTGGATAAGTCTTACATCATGAGGAATTATTGGTGAAAATTTCAGAGTGGGCACTCTTATAGTTTTTATGCAATGATTAAAAGAATATTCGCCCCCAATGCAAAATCGCAATTAAAACATTCCTGTGGAACATTGCATTCACTAAGTGACTGAGCTAATTTAATTTGCCAGTTACATCTGACAATTAGGCAAATCTGTGACAGTTTACCTTACATTTAAAAGTATTTTTATTTAAGTATTCAGTATAATAAGCTGTACTTAATACGGTACTTTGCAAAATATCATGAATACATAACAGAACAGCAGAAGATGGAGCTCAACAGCATAGCACAGTTCAGGAAAACTTAGGGATTGAGAGAGCTCAGTGCAGGTGCAATCACATCTCATCCATCACTCAGACTTTAAATTAGTTACAAGGTCTGTACACAATACAGAAAGATGATCACAGCACTGTTTGCATAGTCTTTTAAATTGAGATACACCGTCATTTCACTGCTTGAAGCCATTGCTGGCAGTCTAACGATTTCAATGGTGTTCATAGGCTCTCAAATACAATAGACAAACTTATTTAGACAGAAAAATCAGCTAATCAGTCCAACTTATGATGCTTTTACATCAGTATCAGCATGTGTTAAAGATAGCAGACACAAATATTAGGCAATTTCACATTCATTTTTCTTCTAACACTTGATCTTAAGGATTCTTGTTCAGAACTGCAGTCAGGATTAGACTGGAGAAATACTGGACCAATATATACAGACTGGTATTTTAATAATAGCATGAAACTTTGTGTCTGCTAGACAGCTATTCTATGTATTCTAACAGTAAAAACTAATGAAATACCTATTTCTAAGTTACTTGTTCTACATGTAATTACTGTATCAAACTAAGTCACCTAATACTGATTTAAGCCCTTGCAAACAGAATAACAACCTTAAAACACAAGAACAAAGATATGAACCCAGAAAATAATGCATAAAACAAGAGTAAAGTCAAGTAAATAAAGTATCTTGAATAGATTTATATTCTTCATGCTTTTCCTGAACTGTGCTATGCTGTTGAGCTCCATCTTCTGCTGTTCTGTTATGTATTCGTGGTATTTTGCAAAGTACCGTATTAAGTACAGCTTATTATACTGAATAATACTTAAATAAAAATACTTTTAAATGTAAGGTAAACTGTCACAGATTTGCCTAATTGTCAGATGTAACTGGCAAATTAAATTAGCTCAGTCACTTAGTGAATGCAATGTTCAACAGGAATGTTTTAATTACGATTTTGCATTGGGGGTGAATATTCTTTTAATCATTGCATAAAAACTATAAGAGTGCCCACTCTGAAATTTTCACCAATAATTCCTCATGATGTAAGACTTATCCACAAATAAAATCATAAATATTGTTGCATACGTATTGGTCGAAATGTCAAATTATGTGGTACGACTGCTTCTGTTCTTTTGGTTTTCAAACTCTTGGTGTACCTGTTGATTGACCCAGATAGGGCTTTCAAAAAGCTAAAGTTTGGTGCAAAGATCATGTCTCTAGCTATCATAGAAGTGGAGATATTACAGTTTTAGTGTCGCGAGTTGGCGCCAGTCGACCAAAGTTTCATGACCCATAGTTTGGACATGGGTTGACCCAAAACTTTAATATTATGGTTTTCAACATTACTCATGGGGATGAACAATTGTGCCAATTTTCATCAAAATCTGAGACGGTGACGTCCGATGACTGTGTTGATTTGATGCGGAATGACCCTAATAATAACCCTAACCATAAATTATAATAATCATCGTCACATGTGTAATATTTGCATTGCGAAATCACTCTTATAAATTAATATCAAGAAATTAGTAGATCTTATACAATAAAATCTTAACGTCACAATCCAGATACATATCGTGTGTTTCAGACCGAATCTTCCATGACCTATACTGAATGTTCTGCTACCGAATTGTCAGTCCCGAAACTTCCATACAGAATTTTCTGCTTCCGAATGTTCCGGTCACGGGCTCTTCCTGTAGGCTCTTTTTTTGGCATGTTTTTTGCAAATCTTATGTTTGTTGGTTTTTGAAATTCCTGTGATTGCACAGAAAGAATATTCTTGTAACATCTTTAAAGAAGATCGTCTGCTTAAACAGGGTGTTGACCATTCTGCGGATGTTGATGACGATCCACACGAAGTGGACGGCTATGACCTCAGCAGAGCAGCCGATGACTGCAACGAAGGAGAGGCAGAGTTCTTTGAAGACATCAATGGTGGCATTGATGGTTCAGTGAATTCAGAAGACGAAGATGAGACTGATGAGGATATGATTGATGAAAAGATTCTTACCGGTGACATGAATCTGCGAAACTACACAAATCTTGCGGAAGAACTGAAGGATTTTGTGACTGAGTCGTCGGAAGTTTGGAAAGACAATTGCGAGAATGGCGGCGTCTGCACGAAGGACAACGCGAGCGGCGATCTGCGTCAGAGAATTCTTGATAAACAACAAATTGAGTGACGAGCTTGGTTTTGATGGTGATAGCTTTTTATCACTCCTACCTGTTGCTTATTTATTACTTGTCAATTTACTTGCATTTTTATGATAAAAGCACCTAAGAAAACTTTGAAGAAATAAGTTTGCAGTGAACATTGACTTGTGTCTGAGATTTGGTTTTGGCGATACAATGTATTGTGATGAATTTAACTTGGCTTCTACTAATACTGAAGAAGTTTTTATGTTCAGGTTCTAGATGTCTTTTTATTTACAATTCTTATTTGGCTGTCAATGCATAAGCAAGCAAAGTGAACTGTTATAACTGAAAAATATATTTCAAGAGTTTAATGTATAATTTAGTTTTTAAATATAAACAAGCATTATTGTCTTTTAATAATGTGCCATTTTAGCAGAGATGTAGTACTTGGTACTTGTACTTGTACTCGGAGTTTTTGGAATGCTTGTACTTGTACTTGGAGGCCAGGTACTTGTACTTGGAGGCCAGGTACTTGTACTTGAAACATTGTGTACTTGCTACATCTCTGCCACTAAGCATTAAACAGGCAGCTGCTAGGCTGCTGAAGAATTATGTGGTCTTGTCCATAGACTTCCATGGTCTTGTCCGCCGGTCAGGCAGCGGCTTTGAAATTAAACACAGCCTAATAAACATTCTATGGCACAGGCAAACATGAACAAGAACAACATGACTGACGATGAAGTATCTGAGTGTAAAGTGCCTCATTTGGTTAAATTTGCATTTACTGATTACAAATTTAAGAAAAATAGTCTTAGTGGTAAACGTAAATTTTGTACAAATAAAGTTATAACAGAAAAATGCGGTACCACGTCTAACTTCGTGAAACATTTGGAAAGAAAGCACACCGACAGGTTGGCAGAGATGTAGTACTTTGTACTTGTATTCTTGTTGTACTCGAGTACAAATTTTTTGTACTTGTACTTGGAGGCTAGGTACTTGTACTCGAAGTTTTTGGAATGCAAGTACTTGTACTTGGAGGCCAGGTACTTGTACTTGTACTCGAAGTTTTTGGAATGCAAGTACTTGTACTTGGAGGCCAGGTACATGTACTTGTACTTGAAGCATTGTGTACTTGCTACATCTCTGCATTTTAGAGTGCAAGCCATAGTGAGGCATAGCATGGGTTGAGGCTCATTGGTTGATTGCTTTACTTTGTGAATTTGTGAACTACTTCGTGAAGCCTTTTATGTAATTGTTTCAGTGAATGTCTTTGTTGCAATGCTGTGTGGACTGCAGAGAGTTGCTTGGATCATTTCATACAGATTTTATACTGGCATTACTTCTCTGATTATTTTTATGCAATGGTAATGTAATATAACAGAATATTTGTATAGCACCTGTTCTGAGGAATCACTCAGATGGGCTCCCACTGCGATTACCGCATATTGATGAGAAAATTGGCATTAAGTAATTTAAAAAAGAGGACCATAGAATCAGCATGTATGCAAATTGGGTACTTTTTGATTTGACGTAATATCAATTATTAAAGTAGTACTTCTTATGCTGTGCTTAAATTATGAGCATTTTGCAGAACTGGCATAATTAATAAATATCCATGAAGTATGATGCTATGATCTGGCGAAGGACATGTTGTCGTGTTCCGGTATTATGTGTATACACTGTAAATTATTTATAGCAAGGATCTAGTCACTTGTGATGTTTTCATGTCGCAGTAATGTTATTTATTGAAAAAAGTGTTGCATTCTTTGGTTTTATTTAGTAATATTGATTGCAGATCAATAAATTAATTTGGATTTCTTTGAATAAGTAAGAGTCCATTTGATCATTGTCTCATGTGTAGAATTTTCTTGGAAATTCATTTTCAACAAAACTTGTTGGATGCGTTTATGGTCTGTGGCTTTGCAACCATAGTTTAGATCAGCACTAAGCATTGCTGCTTCAATTTTTAGATTTTGTTTTGTTTTATGGAATCGTGCTTTGGCCCTGTGCTTTGCTATTGTCAACTGGTTGCTGATGATGCCTTTTTCTGTACTCCATAGATTCGTCTTTGTTAATTACCGGTACTTGTTTTCGGCAATTTTTGGTCATTTGAATTTATATGAATTTTTACATTATTTATTCATCTGCCTGTGCTGAAATTTCATTAACTGAAGCCCAGAGATTCTGTAAGACAGGGGAGTTACATATGAATATCTTGCAATGGTAAAGAATTCTGGTGATAAAACTCACAAGATGATTGGTGAAACCATCTAGCAGCTGGCACAAAAGCTCTACAGGGTTGAGGAATAAGTTGCATCTTAAGGTAATTGGGTTCATTATATAACATGGTTTTATATACTAAAAGACATTTTATTATTAATTCGGTGTTTGATAGAAAGCCAATGTAGGGATTGTCCAACCGGGGATATATGTTCAAATTTGGGAATAATTAATAATAATTATGCACATCTATAGCACCAGTTCTAATACCCAAGGGTATCAATCTTACCTACTAAGAAAAGTACTAGAAGGAAAGATGAATGGGAAACCACAGAAAGGGCGACCAAGGACATCGATGCTGGAGTGGATGTTCGACACTACGGGGAAAAACAAGTATTCAGCCCTGAAGATAAAAGCTCAAGATAGAGAGGAGTGGCGACGCTGGAGTATGGGACCTGTCTTTGGACAGAGCGCCTGAAGAAGAAGAAGAATCAATCGATGGTACTTCAAAATCCATCCGCAGAAGACCAGGTCATTCCAGAGATCAGTCAGAGGGAAAGAGCAGGACTGACTATGGAGGAAAAGCTAATTGCAAGAGATTTGTTGAAAGATTGAAGAAAGAAGAGATTGAAAGAGATGGGAGTTTCAGAAATGACACTAACTAAAGAATTTTTTACTCTGTAGCTTCTGCGTGTTTGAATTTGTGATGCTGAAAAGCAGGGAATTGCAATAATCTAGGCAACAAGATACCAATGCATTGGCTAGCTGAATAAGGACAGGCTTAGGAAGTACAGTAGATATCTGATGTGATAGATGTCCCAAATATGATACAGTGTAATGAGAAATTTTGCAGAGTGGATTTATGTGACTAGTGACAGAGGCAAGAATCGAATACCACACCAAGGTTGTGTCAGGGAGGCTGTAAGCCGGGGAGAGATCGGTGGGCACAAAACCTGTAATGGACCATACCTTGCAAGCAGCATCCATCCGCTAGGAGCGCTAGTATCGATTTAAGATCGGCCGACATGTTGCTTCTCGGTCATCTAGTTTATCAATAATTGTCATGGTGAATTGTTCAGCAGTTCATTGTAATAATAGTTTTAAACGTTCTCGAAATATTTCCTGTTTTCAATTTCCGAAAGACGAAAGATAGTGTGACAGAAGGAATACATCGATCTTTTTTATTTTTAATAAACATACGTAATGCGTCTCGACTTGCGTAAGTAAGGTGTTTGTAAAGCGGGTAGACGTGAGCGCGAACGGTGCACTGTATCAGTACGCGCACAGACACGAGCAAAGAAGAGCACACACGTTTTATAGCGCAATTAAAACCCGGTAGAGGTGGAGACGAGCGGCGTAACCGAAAGTAGTGCGTAAACACTGAAAGAAATTCCGTTGAAAGGGTTAGGGTCATTTTATAGCGCGATAATTTAGGCCGACGGCCTAAAAGTCACCCCCGAATGCACATGTGAGAGAGAATGTGAACTTTATAAAACCATCTGGTTGACCTTATGTGCCTCAGGGGTTTTAAAAACGACGAAAGAAGCCAGGAAATGTTTTATGAATGAAACCCTTTTGAATATTTTGCAACTACAGTCGGTCAGTAAATGGTGAGAAACCATATGATTGCTAAATGTGTGTGGCAAGGCATACAGTAATAAAGGTAATATCATAGTTCATTCAAGAATTCATACTTAAGCAAGGCCATACGTTTGCAATACATGCACAAAAGAATTCATTAAATACTGTATGTCACCTAAGTACAGAGTCGAAAAATTATCAAACTGTTGCATCTGTGAATATGTTATAGTTGTTGTTATTCTTTTGTGGTGATCTTTTGTCAGCCGATTTTATTTCATTTTATACTTGCATTTAGTCTAAACAGTCATTGTCCCCGGTCAGAAGGCTTCCCAGATAGTTGAATTTTTCTACACTTTGTTGGAGTTAACATTCATTCCCATTCTCTCTCCTTCTTTTTTGAGTGTTTATTACGTTTTCTCTTAGGTGTCTGTATTTGTAGTCTATTATTTTCACGTCATCTGCCAATTTCTAGTCATATATTTTGTAAATTTTGATAATCTACTGCCATATTACACACTTAATGGATTTAGTATTTGTTGAAATCACTCATCCAGTGGTCAATCCTGCATTTGATTATTTGATTACAGTACAGCCTAGTTAGCATCATGAGCAGCTATTTAGCCAGATTGCATTTGAAATTATTCTGCATTACTTTCATATAATATTCAAATTTAAATACCAGTTGTATTATTGCAGAGATGTAATAATAAGAACTTGTAGAGTGAAAAATGAAGTGGAAAGTATTGTACACAGTATCTGGTATGCTTATGGCTTTTAAAAATTATAATTTTCTCACTGAATTTCACTCTTTCGAGCTAAGAAATAAAGCTTTTACTATCTTTTCATATTAACTCCGACTGGTCTTTGTTTTTTTTAACCTATGAGATAAACACATATACTGTACATTATTATATGAGAGTCATATCATTGGCAGTCGGACTCCCTGTCATTGGGGAGAGATTGTCACTGCCCAGTTCCCATGAACTTTTTATTTAAAAAGTAGACAAGTCAGCAAGCAGTGACTATAAAGTTTGCGATTCCTACCACAATGATCAAGCACTGAGGAAAAGTCAAATAACCTCTTATGTGTGTTACAACGGCAAACAGTGGACTTTAGATGTGGTTTTCAACACAGAAGAAATCCTACCAGATTTATTTCTAGGATTATCAATTTTGGGATGTCGGTAAATTCTGGGGGTCCCCTGCCCAAAAGTAATTATGTCAACAATTTTTGGGCAATTTGTGACCCCTCCCTTTGTCAACTTTCAGTTGTCCCCCCATAATTATGTCAAAAACTTTTAACCTCCCCCCACCCACCAAGATCAATGACAGGTCCCAATAACAAGATTATTAGTTTGCGGTGATGATCATTTTTTGCCCATCGAGTGTCAACATGTGGTGGTGATTACCTTTTTTGCCATGCTTTTTTCCATTGTAATCTAATCTAATCATAGACTTCTATAGCGCCACTTCATAATGCACAGGAGCATCAACCGATGGCACACCAAATCCAAATAATTAAAGATCCAGGTCAAATCCAGGGTATCCGGCCAGGCAACGGGTGACAGTCTATGGTTGATAGGCCAGATCAAAAAGATGGGCTTTTAATTGTTTCCTAAAAATCTGTAATGAATTTGCAATGTTGAGGCAATGAGATGCAGAGCTTGGGTGCAGCCACTGAAAAAGCACAAGAACCAAGAACTGTCCGAGTATGGGAGATGGAGAGAACTATTGCAGACGAGAATCTTATTGAGTATTTGCTTGTTTGCGTAGAAAGTTTAGAAAGAAGGTAACTAGGTTCCTTGTAATAGAGTGTTTTGTATACCTGAAGACAGATTTTAAAGTCTATTCTTTCTTTAATTGGAAGCCAATGAAGACCCTTATGAACTGGGGTTATATGCTCACGTTTTGGGGTTTTTGAAAACACCCGAGCCAGTAAATTTTGAACTCGGAGTTTAGCCAGGTTGAATTTAGTATCAATAAGTAGTACCGTAGTATTCCATGAAAATTCCTATTTTTATTATTTGTGGAAAGTGACATTGTTGACGTCAACTACTCTTCACCCATGCTCCCCTATGAACAACGGTCAAACTTTTCAAACCCCCTCCCCAAATTGCTGACGTAATTAATGGACAGCCCCCATCCTTAATAGCAATCAACTTCTGCCAATTTTAGTGGATTAGCGGAGATATAGACGCTTTATGTTCAGATTAGAAGAAGGAGAAGACGAAGAAGAAGAACAAGAATTAGAAGAACAAGAATTAGAAGAACAAGAAAAAGAATATATATATATATATATATATATATATATATGACATTGCTGAGAAGGACAGCGATCATCCATAACAAATTAACAAAATCATCAGTCATGCCACATTTGGAATCAGAAATTTTAAAAATGATACGGACAATAGATCAATAGATATAGTTCTAAATTTTCTATTAAATAACTTAATTTTACAGAGAGAGAGAGAGAGAGAGAGAGAGAGAGAGAGAGAGAGTGAGTGAGAGTGAGAGAGAGAGAGAGAGAGACAGCTAGAGCGGGAGAAAGACATAGACTTGTCTTAAAGTGACTGTTGATTGACATATACCCTGTGTTTTTTGACTGAGAGAAAGAGAGAGAGAGAGAGAGAGAGAGAGAGAGAGAGAGAGAGAGAGAGAGAGAGAGAGAGAGAGAGAGAGAGAATCAGCATTTTCTATCTCAATTTTATTCTAGAGCGTTCGAAATGCCACGAAAAATGGTGAGCTGTTTGAAACGACATTAGGCGCCGTCCATATAGTACGTACGCAGAAAAGTCATATTTTCAATCCCTCCTCCTGTTGCACACCGAACATTTTGGTTTAAAATTGATACCCTATTTGATATTGTCCTGCAGAAGGACTATTCCACAGTACTATTCCAAAAGACATGCAAAAATTCAGAAGAGTGATGAAACGAATCATATCCACATTTTCTTGTGTCCCCATCTTCATTACATCAAACCGTGCTAGTATAATCAGTATATTCTATCCCAATGTTATTCTTTGGCGTTCGAAATGCCACGAAAAATTATGAGTCGTGTGAAACGACATTAGGGGACGTCCATATAGTACGTACGCAAAAAGACATATTTTCAATCCCACCCCTTGTTGCACACCGAATATTTTGGTTTGAAATTGATACCCTGTTTGATACTGTCCTGCAGAAGGACTATTCCACAGTACTATTCCAAAAGATATGAAAAAATTCAGAAGAGCGGTGAAACGAATTATATCCACATTTTATTGTGTCCCCATCTTCATTGCATCAAACCGTACTAGAATAATCAGTATATACTATCCTAATTTTATTCTAAAGCGTTCAAAATGGCACTGAAAATGTGAGCCGTTAAAAACGACATTAGGGGCCGTCCATATATTACGCACGCAAAAAAGTCACATTTTCAACACCCCTCTCTCAATGAGACTGAGGCGATCGATCATACATTAGCTGTCAATCATCCATCAGCGGTCAGTGGCTATCGATCAGACATTAGCTGTCAATCAACCAGTTGCTATCAATCAAACACCACAGGGTATATGTCAATCCAAAGTAACTTTAAGACAAGAGCTATAGGCTCATCTCTTTCTCCCGCTCTATGTCTCTCTCTCTCTCTCTCTCTCTCTCTCTCTCTCTCTCTCTCTCTCTCTCTCTCTCTGTCAAAATTGTTTTTCCATGAACACCAGGTCTGTCGCGTGCCGGATGGCACGCGTGCTGGCTGGCACCCGTGCTGGATGAATATATATATATATATATATATATATATATATATATATATATATATATATATATATATATATATATATATAGCCAACTGTTGGAATAGTCTTTAGGGGCCATCCATAAAGTACGTACGCAAAAAAGCCATATTTTCAAGGCAAAACGATATAGAAAAATGCCATTGTCATAAGAAATTAACAAATATATTTTAATAGCAATCAATTTCTGGCAATTTCAGTAGAGGGTGCTAGCCTTCTGGACCACATAACTCAAAGATTTAGTCGATACTTCGAAGATATCAAACTTTATAGGCCTAAGCAACTAGAGGTCAATAGTCAAAACGACCTAGAAAAATGCCACTGTCATAAGAAATTAACAAATATATTTTAATAGCAATCACTTTCTACCAATTTTAGTGGATTAGCGGAGATATAGACGCTTTATGTTCAGATTAGAAGAAGAAATATATATATATATATATATATATATATATATATATATATATATATGACATTGCCGAGAAGGACCGCGATCATCCATAACAAATTTTTCAAAAATTAGGCCACTATCTCTTGTAGATAAATAGTTCTAGGCAGTCAGAATTTTGCCTGTGGTATTCTCTAATGCGTAATTGGACATTTTAAAGAACATTTTTAAACTACAGAGAATGGTATTGGCAGACGTGTGAATAGCTATCACTTTTGAAAGACAAGTGAAGAGCACCTGCTAATCAAGTTTTTTTTCAAAAATTAGGCCACTATCTTTTGTAGATCAAAAGTGCTTGGCATTCAGAATTTTGCCTGTGGTATTCTCTAATGCGTAAATTGGACATTTTAAAGAACACAAGTTTTTTTCAAAAATTAGGCCACTATCTCTTGTAGATATAAAGTTCTAGGCAGTCAGAATTTTGCTTGTGGTATTTTCTAATGCGTAATTGGACATTTTAAAGGACATTTTTAAACTACAGAGAATGGCATTGGCAGACGTGTGAATAGCTAGCACTTTTGAAAGACAAGTGAAGAGCACCTGCTAATCAAGTTTTTTTCAAAAATTAGGCCACTATCTCTTGTAGATAAAAAGTTCTAGGCAGTCAGAATTTTGACTGTGGTATTCTCTAATGCGTAATTGGACATTTTAAAGAACATTTTTAAAGTACAGAGAATGGTATTGGCAGACGTGTGAATAGCTAGCACTTTTGAAAGACAAGTGAAGAGCACCTGCTGATCAAGTCTTTTCAAACATTAGGCCACTATCTCTTGTAGATCAAAGGTGCTTGGCATACAGAATTTTGCCTGTGGTATTCTCTAATGCGTAAATTGGACATTTTAAAGAACACAAGTTTTTTTCAAAAATTAGGCCACTATCTCTTGTAGATAAAAAGTTCTAGGCAATCAGAATTTTGCCTGTGGTATTCTCTAATGCGTAATTGGACATTTTAAAGAACATTTTTAAACTACAGAGAATGGCATTGGCAGACGTGTGAACAGCTAGCACTTTTGACAGACAAGTGAAGAGCACCAGCTAATCAAGTTTTTTTCAAAAATTAGGCCACTATCTCTTGTAGATAAAAAGTTCTAGGCAGTCAGAATTTTGCTTGTGGTATTTTCTAATGCGTAATTGGACATTTTAAAGGACATTTTTAAACTACAGAGAATGGTATTGGCAGACGTGTGAATAGCTAGCAATTTTGACAGACAAGTGAAGAGCACCTGCTAATCAAGTTTTTTTCAAAAATTAGGCCACTATCTCTTGTAGATAAAAAGTTCTAGGCAGTCAGAATTTTGACTGTGGTATTCTCTAATGCGTAATTGGACATTTTAAAGAACATTTTTAAACTACAGAGAATGGTATTGGCAGACGTGTGAATGGCTAGCAATTTTGACAAACAAGTGAAGAGCACCTGCTAATCAAGTTTTTTTCAAAAATTAGGCCACTATCTCTTGTAGATCAAAAGTGCTTGGCAGTCAGAATTTTTCCTGTGGTATTCTCTAATGCGTAAATTGGACATTTTAAAGGACATTTTTAAACTACAGAGAATGGTATTGGCAGACGTGTGAATAGCTAGCAATTTTGACAGACAAGTGAAGAGCACCTGCTAATCAAGTTTTTTTCAAAAATTAGGCCACTATCTCTTGTAGATCAAAAGTGCTTGGCATTCAGAATTTTGCCTGTGGTATTCTCTAATGCGTAAATTGGACATTTTAAAGAACACAAGTTTTTTTCAAAAGTTAGGCCACTATCTCTTGTAGATATAAAGTTCTAGGCAGTCAGAATTTTGCTTGTGGTATTTTCTAATGCGTAATTGGACATTTTAAAGGACATTTTTAAACTACAGAGAATGGTATTGGCAGACGTGTGAATAGCAGCAATTTTGACAGACAAGTGAAGAGCACCTGCTAATCAAGTTTTTTTCAAAAATTAGGCCACTATCTTTTGTAGATAAAAAGTTCTAGGGAGTCAAAATTTTGCCTGTGGTTTTCTCTAATGCGTAAATTGGACATTTTAAAGAACACAAGTTTTTTTCAAAAATTAGGCCACTCTCTCTTGTAGATGTAAATTTCTAGGCAGTCAGAATTTTGCCTGTGGTATTCTCTAATGCGTAATTGGACATTTTAAAGGACATTTTTAAACTACAGAGAATGGCATTGGCAGACGTGTGAATAGCTAGCACTTTTGAAAGACAAGTGAAGAGCACCTGCTAATCAAGTTTTTTCAAAAATTAGGCCACTATCTCTTGTAGATAAAAAGTGCTAGGCAGTCAGAATTTTTCCTGTGGTATTCTCTAATGCGTAAATTGGACATTTTAAAGGACATTTTTAAACTACAGAGAATGGTATTGGCAGACGTGTGAATAGCTAGCAATTTTGACAGACAAGTGAAGAGCACCTGCTATTCAAGTTTTTTTCAAAAATTAGGCCACTATCTCTTGTAGATATAAAGTTCTAGGCAGTCAGAATTTTGCCTGTGGTATTCTCTAATGCGTAATTGGACATTTTAAAGGACATTTTTAAACTACAGAGAATGGCATTGGCAGACGTGTGAATAGCTAGCACTTTTGAAAGACAAGTGAAGAGCACCTGCTAATCAAGTTTTTTCAAAAATTAGGCCACTATCTCTTGTAGATAAAAAGTGCTAGGCAGTCAGAATTTTTCCTGTGGTATTCTCTAATGCGTAAATTGGACATTTTAAAGGACATTTTTAAACTACAGAGAATGGTATTGGCAGACGTGTGAATAGCTAGCAATTTTGACAGACAAGTGAAGAGCACCTGCTATTCAAGTTTTTTTCAAAAATTAGGCCACTATCTCTTGTAGATATAAAGTTCTAGGCAGTCAGAATTTTGCCTGTGGTATTCTCTAATGCGTAATTGGACATTTTAAAGAACATTTTTAAAGTACAGAGAATGGTATTGGCAGACGTGTGAATAGCTAGCACTTTTGAAAGACAAGTGAAGAGCACCTGCTAATCAAGTTTTTTCAAAAATTAGGCCACTATCTCTTGTAGATCAAAAGTGCTTGGCAGTCAGAATTTTGCTTGTGGTATTTTCTAATGCGTAATTGGACATTTTAAAGGACATTTTTAAACTACAGAGAATGGTATTGGCAGACGTGTGAATAGCTAGCAATTTTGACAGACAACTGAAGAGCACCTGCTAATCAAGTTTTTTTCAAAAATTAGGCCACTATCTCCTGTAGATCAAAAGTTCTAGGCAGTCAAAATTTTGCCTGTGGTATTCTCTAATGCGTAAATTGGACATTTTAAAGAACACAAGTTTTTTTCAAAAATTAGGCCACTATCTCTTGTAGATATAAAGTTCTAGGCAGTCAGAATTTTGCCTGTGGTATTCTCTAATGCGTAATTGGACATTTTAAAGGACATTTTTAAACGACAGAGAATGACATTGGCAGACGTGTGAATAGCTAGCACTTTTGACAGACAAGTGAAGAGCACCTGCTAATCAAGTTTTTTCAAAAATTAGGCCACTATCTCTTGTAGATAAAAAGTGCTAGGCAGTCAGAATTTTTCCTGTGGTATTCTCTAATGCGTAAATTGGACATTTTAAAGGACATTTTTAAACTACAGAGAATGGTATTGGCAGACGTGTGAATAGCTAGCACTTTTGATAGACAAGTGAAGAGCACCTGCTAATCAAGTTTTTTTCAAAAATTAGGCCAATATCTCTTGTAGATAAAAAGTTCTAGGCAGTCAGAATTTTGCCTGTGGTATTCTCTAATGCGTAATTGGACATTTTAAAGGACATTTTTAAACTACAGAGAATGGTATTGGCAGACATGTGAATAGTTATCACTTTTGAAAGACAAGTGAAGAGCACCTGCTAATCAAGTTTTTTTCAAAAATTAGGCCACTATCTCATGTAGATCAAAAGTTCTAGGCAGTCAAAATTTTGCCTGTGGTATTCTCTATTGCGTAAATTGGACATTTTAAAGAACACAAGTTTTTTTCAAAAATTAGGCCACTATCTCTTGTAGATATAAAGTTCTAGGCAGTCAGAATTTTGCCTGTGGTATTCTCTAATGCGTAATTGGACATTTTAAAGGACATTTTTAAACTACAGAGAATGACATTGGCAGACGTGTGAATAGCTAGCACTTTTGACAGACAAGTGAAGAGCACCTGCTAATCAAGTTTTTTCAAAAATTAGGCCACTATCTCTTGTAGATAAAAAGTTCTAGGCAGTCAGAATTTTTCCTGTGGTATTCTCTAATGCGTAAATTGGACATTTTAAAGGACATTTTTAAACTACAGAGAATGGTATTGGCAGACGTGTGAATAGCTAGCACTTTTGATAGACAAGTGAAGAGCACCTGCTAATCAAGTTTTTTTCAAAAATTAGGCCAATATCTCTTGTAGATAAAAAGTTCTAGGCAGTCAGAATTTTTCCTGTGGTATTCTCTAATGCGTAATTGGACATTTTAAAGGACATTTTTAAACTACAGAGAATGGTATTGGGAGACGTGTGAATAGCTATCACTTTTGAAAGACAAGTGAAGAGCACCTGCTAATCATGTTTTTTCAATAATTAGGCCACTATCTCTTGTAGATCAAAAGTGATTGGCATTCAGAATTTTGCCTGTGGTATTCTCTAATGCGTAAATTGGACCTTTTAAAGAACACAAGTTTTTTTCAAAAATTAGGCCACTATCTCTTGTAGATATAAAGTTCTAGGCAGCCAGAATTTTGCTTGTGGTATTTTCTAATGCGTAATTGGACATTTTAAAGGACATTTTTAAACTACAGAGAATGGTATTGGCAGACGTGTGAATAGCTATCACTTTTGAAAGACAAGTGAAGAGCACCTGCTAATCAAGTTTTTTCAACAATTAGGCCACTATCTCTTGTAGATCAAAAGTGCTTGGCAGTCAGAATTTTTCCTGTGGTATTCTCTAATGCGTAAATTGGACATTTTAAAGAACACAAGTTTTTTTTCAAAAATTAGGCCACTATCTCTTATAGATATAAAGTTCTAGGCAGTCAGAATTTTGCCTGTGGTATTCTCTAATGCGTAATTGGACATTTTAAAGGACATTTTTAAACTACAGAGAATGGCATTGGCAGACGTGCGAACAGCTAGCACTTTTGACAGACAAGTGAAGAGCACCTGCTAATCAAGTTTTTTTCAAAAATTAGGCCACTATCTCTTGTAGATAAAAAGTGCTAGGCAGTCAGAATTTTGCCTGTGGTATTCTCTAATGCGTAATTGGACATTTTAAAGAACATTTTTAAACTACAGAGAATGGTATTGGCAGACGTGTGAATAGCTAGCAATTTTGACAGACAAGTGAAGAGCACCTGCTAATCAAGTTTTTTTCAAAAATTAGGCCACTATCTCTTGTAGATAAAAAGTTCTAGGCAGTCAGAATTTTGCCTGGGGTATTCTCTAATGCGTAATTGGACATTTTAAAGAACATTTTTAAACTACAGAGAATGGTATTGGCAGACGTGTGAATAGCTAGCAATTTTGACAGACAAGTGAAGAGCACCTGCTAATCAAGTTTTTTTCAAAAATTAGGCCACTATCTCTTGTAGATAAAAAGTTCTAGGCAGTCAAAATTTTGCCTGTGGTATTCTCTAATGCGTAAATTGGACATTTTAAAGAACACAAGTTTTTTTCAAAAATTAGGCCACTATCTCTTGTAGATATAAAGTTCTAGGCAGTCAGAATTTTGCCTGTGGTATTCTCTAATGCGTAATTGGACATTTTAAAGGACATTTTTAAACTACAGAGAATGGCATTGGCAGACGTGCGAACAGCTAGCACTTTTGACAGATGGAAAAACAATTTTTGAGAGAGAGAGAAAAAAAGAGAGAAGGTAGAGAGACAGAGAGCGGGAGAAAGAGATGAGCCTATAGCTCTTGTCTTTAAGTTACTGTGGATTGACATATACCCTGTGCTGTTTGATTGATAGCAACTGGATGATTGACAACTAATGTTTGACTGATAGCCACTGACAGCTGATGGATGATTGATAGCTAATGTATGATCGATCGCCGCTGTCTCGTTGAGAGAGGGATGTTGAAAAAGTTACTTTTTTGTGTACGTACTATATGGACGGCCCCTAATGTCGTTTTTAACGGATCACATTTTCCGTGCCATTTTAAACGCTTTAGAATAAAATTGGGGTAGAATATACTGATTATCCTAGCACGGTTTGATGTAATGAAGATGGGGACACAAGAAATTGTGGATATAATTCGTTTCATCACTCTTCTGAATTTTTGCATATCTTTTGGAATAATACTGTGGAATAGTCCTTCTGCAGGACAGTATCAAACAGGGTATCAATTTTAAACCAAAATGTTCGGTGTGCAACAGGAGGAGGGA